>JAODAL010025374.1:0-58742 GCA_025379985.1 Phyllomedusa bahiana
CTCCCCCAAGACTAAAATGGTAACGCTCTTTAATCATGTATATCGAAAAACCTTATTGAAAAGCGGCCCCATCGACCTAGTCGCTCGATCTCGATAGTCAACGCAATCGCTCAACACTATTGGTTAGAGCTGAAAATTTTCAGTTTACACATGAGGATGTCTCCACCTTCAGCAGGCTGTCCTTTCCCTGCACCAGAATACATGGAATTAATAAGATGCCATGGAATATATGTGAGCAGACTTTTTTCTAGTTTGAACTGTGTATAATTTCTTCTGAGCAATTGCTACGGTTGGGTAAAGTAATTTTAATTCCTTTATTTCATAGCTGTCACCATGGGGGACACACAAATGTTTACAAACTTCCTGCAGTGATATAAACTGTAAAATAACATTATAAATGATAGTTATTAATCAAACCCTGAATCACCATTAAACAGCAAATACAATATTCATAAGAACATTTTCAGGTTACTGAAACATGTAATTGGCAAATATGAGTCATAGGAAAAAAATTGATTTTATGTTGTAAAGAACATTTTGCAGTGCCGGACATTGTGTGTCAGATTGTTTCATGTATTACTCATGTTTTTTTCCCTTTATGGCACATCATGTCCTTCTTTACTATCCTCAGCCATCTCTAGAGTGTGTCATTAAATCTTTTCTACCACTCTAAGTTACAGCCTTGATCTGACAACATACTATATATATAATATTGCAAACAGCTAAAAGCATTAAAACTGAATTCCATAAAGTTGCTTTATAACATGTTCACAAATATTTTAGACAAATGAATCAAAAATATTTCCAAACTGTAGTACAGTGCTCTCTCTGGCAGCAAGAGTTTTTAGTAAATTGCCATTCATTTCTTACTATATTTTTCAGTAAATCTGCTCTTTAGAGCCCAAACCTAATCAGGTGGTTTATACTGCCTTATCAGAGAAGACAAGATGAAAGAGAGAGAGAGCGAGCGCGAGAGAGAGAGAGATGAGAGGGACAGAGAGAAAGTAACTGAGTTCAGTGATAAGGTCACTGAAACAACTTGAAACTGTCAAAAGTAGTAATACATTTAAAAATTTGAACAAAAGGATGTGTAAACTAAGGCGTGTCCGGTAATTAGCATCACAGGTGTCTTGCCATCGGTCAGTCAGTGTGGGTGAAAAATAATGTTTTTCTTTTGCTGTTTGGTTTGTACCACACTGAACATGGACCAAAGGCAGATAAAGAGAGTTGTCTCAGGAGACTAGAAATAAATTATAAACAAACATGTTAAAAGGGACATCGAGATCAGAAAGGAGTATCTTTGTTAAAAACAATATTCCTGAAAACTTTTAGAATTTTTGGCATTTTTTTTTTATGTCGGCATTCCCATGAAATTTAAAATTACAAATAACATACTGTCCTTCTCAAGCCTGAGAGAAAAATATTGTAAACCAGGACAGACTAATTTCGCTTTATTTCAGCTACATTTATCTCTTTATAGTCTCATTACAAATCGTAGTTAATGACATAATGATTGTTTTATTGTTCTCTCCGCAGGAATAGATGATTATACTAGAGCAATACATGAAAGGAAAAGGGTTAATTTTTTTCTGCACTGGGAGGGGGTAGCCTACACTCAGGTTATTGCAGGATATTTAAAAGATTATATAAAAAGAAACACCTAATTAAAAAGAAAAAATCATATAAAAGTCACATAGTGCTTGTCAATATATAAAAAGAAAAATTTTGATGGTAGCATACTTTACAGGTAAAGGCTATAAGACCATCTCTAAACAGTTTGTTGTTTCTGTTACATGGATTTAATGAAAAATGACCATTGTTGAAAGCAAATGATAAAAAAGAGAGACTGGAATTTGCAAAAATGCATAGTTTCTGGGAAAATGTTCTTTGGACAGATGAGACAAAACTTGAGCTTTTTAGCAAGTCACATCGGCTCTATGTTCACAGACTCAAAAATGAAACACAAAGAAAAGAACATTGTAACTACTGTCAAACATGGATGAGGCTCGGTTATGTTTTAGGCCTGCTTGGCTACATCTAATCAAGATATCCTGTGCAGGTGAACAAGAAAAAAATGCAACTGTGCCACTGATTTTTTGGGTTCAGTTTTTGTTGGAGTTTACACTGAATAGTTAAATTGACATTATCTGTAAACTGTGGATCGGTAAGTATAAGGTCCACATTATCACCATATCTCACCACTATATAGTGACTAATACCACCATACTGTTCTAGACCAAATCAATATAGAAAAAAGGTACTGGAGGATCGAAGAGATAGTTGAAGGTGTTGAATAGTTGTCTAGGATTGTGAAACAGAGAGGATATGACAGTGATAACGTAGACCTGTTTGGTAAAGCTGAGTGAAGACTTAAATGTGAGGACTGATTGTTTGTATGAGACGAGGGCCAGCAATTCTGGAAGCTCACCTCAGCTGTTTAGTTGAATCTGTGTGCCAGGGTTGTCTGTTGATTTTGAGGATTCTATTGTGCATGAGCAACTAAATCAAGAGTGGAGGTGATTGTGTTGTAGAAAATGGTGGCTGCATATGGGTCATCAAACAAGGATATAGTAGAGTGAGTAAGAGAGAGTGTGAGTGTTGAGGTCTTGAAGGTTCCGGCGGTGTTGCACTAGATTTGAGACAGAAGGGGACAGGTGGAGTACAGAGGATGGAAAAGGTAATAGGATTGTGCTCACATATGGGGAGAGTTAGGCAAAGGCAGATGAAGATGAAGTTTAGTGTGTGTCCCACTGTGAGTAAAAAAAACTTTGAGGTTCTTAGTTCACATGTTTTGATCAAAACTGTTTAAGCCACCCCCGACTTTCAACGGGACTTCAATGCAGGTGGTCCTATTCTATTATTACCTCTCATTTGAGTCCAATTCAGACTTCTCATTTGGGTCCTCAGACCTCCATAATCCAGAGAGAAAAAAGACACCAGCTTTATAAGCATACTGCACTGATCTAGTAACCTATGGAGGTGGGCGGAGTGCAAAAAAAAACTAAATGGAGGCATCCACTCCTCCCTATATAAGTTAAAAGCAATATATGCCAAATGCAATGTATGGTTATGCACAAAAAAACAAACATTTCTGAAAAATACAATGTGAACACAGGTGCACACTGGCATCGTTGTGGTATATATACACACATTTCAATATCAGTAGCACACCATCAGCTAAAAGAGCTATCAAACAAGACATGGAAACCTCTAAAAAACATTTATGCTATATACAATACATGAAAAAAACCTCTGAGGTTCTTAGTTCACATGTTTTGATCAAAACTGTTTAAGCCACCCCCGACTTTCCACAGGACCTCCATGCAGGTGGTCCTACTCTATTATTACCTCTCATGTGAGTCCAATTCAGACTTCTCATTTGGGTCCTCAAACCTAAAAATTTTTCAGAGAGAAAAAAGGCAAGCTTTATAAGCATCTGCATGACTGGAACCTGTGGAGGTGGGGGGAGGGGCAAAAAAAAAAAAAAGGGAGGCATCCACTCCTCCCTTTTATAATTTTAAAAAAAAAAGAAAATATATGCAAATGCAATGTAGGGTTATGGACAAAAAAAAACAACATTCTGAAAAATACAATGTGAACCCGGCGCAACTGGTTTTGGTTGTTAATATATACACACTTTTCCAATATCAGTAGCACCCCATCACTAAAAGAGCATCAAACAAACATGGAAACCTCTAAAAAAAAAGTTTTTTATGTTTATCTACTACTTTAAAAAAAATTTGAGGTTCTTATTCACGTTTTTTGATCAAAATTTTTTTAAAGCCCCCCCCAATTTTAATGGGCCCTCATTGCGGGTTGGTCCTACTCTATTATTCCTCTCATTTGAGTCCAATTCAGACTCAAATAAAGGTCTAGGCTGAGTCGGTGTTATGTTAGGGTCTTCTCTTGGCGAGCTTAAAAACTTCTGTTAAAAACCCAATTTAACCTTCTTGGGCTGGCATTCTCAAAGGTAAAGATTGCGCCTTCACGTTTTTTGCAAGGTAACCACAGCAAACCCCTGATGGAATCGTCCTAAACGTCCGAAATATCGGATCCACGGAAAAGCAAGGGGGGTCCCAACAAGAGAAAACATAGGAAAGGGGGGTTTTTCAGCCCCGTTTGTTCAAGACAGTCAAAAGGGGTTTCACCCCGCGCACTCGGGTTTCTCGTATAGACGATCTTCTCTTCCCCCCTTGAGAGGGGAACAGAGTGGCTGGGTTGAGATTAAACACCCTTTCAAATGACATTTTCAGGCATCAGTAAGGGGCATTGTTAGGGAGATGGCGTTTTACTGGATGGGTTTCCCTTACTTTTCGGTTCCCTGTAGACGGGGACCAAACATTGACCGGAACCCAAAAAATGATGTCTTGATTTTTTCAAGAAAACTTGTGCAGCAATGATAGCTCTGAGGCAAGTAGGGGAAGTGGGGGAAACAGGATTAGTTGCAAGAAAATTTATCCAAGAACCTCATATCCCCCTGTTTTTGTTTTTTCAGGATTTCTAAATTTTGGCCATAGTCTTCAAAAGGGGAAAAGTTGAAAGGCGTGGTAGTCCGGGTTTTCCCAACCGGACTTTGTAGGATAAGTTTTTGTTTTTTTTCAGGCTTTGAAAACACTTTTTTTGCCTCAAGTGAGATTTTCATTGGTGTAAAATAATGTCCTTGAAAAAAATAAAATAAAACTTGCAGGAAGATGGGGGGGCTTTTGGGATCCATTGGGGACGGGGAAATGACGAGGCCTAAAATTCCTTGAAGTTGTTTTAGTTTTGTTCGGTGGAAATGGCATCACAGCTTTTTTTCCTGATCATCCGAAGGTTTTTGGTACCCTGTGATAGCATTGTCCGAGGAATACAACTTCTTAGAACACCTTTGGGTTTGGGACTGTGAACTTTGCAGTTGATTGATGCCAAAGTTGAAGAAGACTCAAAGGCTTGAATGACAATTTGGGGGAAAATCAGTCCTAAAAAGGGGGGGGGGATTAATACATGCCTGCAGGTTTGACAACGGGTTGGGTGAATTCTGTCCCCCTTTTTGAAGCACCCGTAAGTTGGGCTGGTACCACGATAAGTAAAGCAAAAGGGTTTTGACAGTCCTTGTGTAAGTACACGAAGAAAGAATTGCAAAAACCCATGTACTGTGAATTTGGCAGTGAAAAAGGGTACTTGGCGAAAAAGAACATGATTTGGGGGGGCCCACGGGTTTTCCTCATAATCCATGACAGCAATGATTTTTCTGAGCCCTGAACCAAAAGGGTTTTTGGGGGTTCACCAGGGTACTTTTTCTTTGAACAGGAAACCGAGGGTTTTTTGCGGGGGAAAATCAGTGGAGAGTACCCCATTATCCAAAAATGTTCTATTTTGACCTCCCAGAAATTGTTCTTGAATCATGCTAAAGGGGGGGGGGAAATTGAACCAAGGGGGGCGAGGGGCAGGGTACCCCACCCCTTTTCAAGAAGACAGTACGGTGAGCTGGAAGGATGCCGACATTCAGGACCTTTAGACCAAACTTCAGGAGGGTCTTGTGTAAAAAATTTTCAGGGGGGTTTTGTTGTTTTTGGTAAAACATGTGAAGCCAGGAACGCTTGTAGAGCTTCAAATTAAAAATTTTGGAGTATTAGCCCAAATACTTTCCAGAAAAAATTATATCTGATAGAGCTTTCATCTTTGAAAGACCTTCAAGATTTTAGTTGGGTAATTAGAGAGAAAGTAGTCTAAAGGAGCCCTTTATGTCCAATTGGCCAGGGTGGTTTTAAGCGAGTCTGGGTTGGTCGTCCATCCACTTCAACGCATGAAATGTAGTCAGGAAAAGAAGCTCCGGTGGAGTGTCAAATTTTTCGAACCGATCGGGCGCATTTTATCTAAAAGGGAAAAAGGAATTGTGGCCTTAATTTGAAATTTCAGGGTAACAGGGTTTCAGAATGGCAAATATGGTGTTTCTCTGAAGCATTGAGTAAAATTTTTTAGACATAGGTTTGCCGAATCCTATGGATGAGGCGATGGGGTTCTTGAGGTTGGAAAGGCGGTAAGATGCCCCTTTTGAGGATTTTTTGTTTGACTGATATGGTTTTAAGATTGGAAATTTTAGGCCATTGAATGGATTTTTATTGTAGACTGAGGTCTGCTTTGTGTTTGTTGGTTAAATCTGACAGTTGATGACCAAAAACTTGATACGGGGTTAAAAATATGCTTGGGGGTAATTGCGGTAGTTGCTGTCCTTTGGGTAGCAAGATTCCTTTTGTCGTCACGAGTTTTAGCATGGCACTGCCTCATGATATGCCGGATGGTTTTGCAGTAAAAACAAGTTTTCTGAGTTCGGCCTTGTCCGCCAGGGTGTTTTTTTGGGAAAGGGTCGGAACCGTTATCTCGATAGGGTTTTTAGGTTTTTTCCCAGGGAAAACTTGCATTGGTTGATTGAAGTATGGTGTCTGGTGAGCTATAGAGCCCTTGGGGCTCTTAAAATGGGGGTCACATTAGAAACCTTTTTACTTTTGGGGAAAATCAGCTGTCCCCTTAGCAAGGGAGAGAATTGACTTCGGAAATCTGCAATTTTGCTCGCTATTTTTCAAAGTTAAAAAGGGTTTAAGTAAACTTAAAAAACCCTTTAAAAAGGGGATTTTGTAGTTTTAGGTTCATGTCAAATCCTGGTCCGGAATAAGGCAACATCCAATGATAAAAATTCTCCATGGATTCAGTAGGACCGATTTGAATAAAGATATTCACTGGGGTTTCACCCAAACCCGTTTCCTTTCCCAAGAATGAAGACACGGCAGAACTTTTTCCCCAGATGAGAAACCCACTGATGTCCCAACCGTGGTCTTCTGTAACTAATTAGATGATGGGCCCCAAAAGTAACCCCCCAGCCTGATGCTGGCAACTGGTATGATCTTTCCAAGAGGCAAATAAGTCTTTTTGTATTGGGTTGCCACGGTAAAATGCCATAGGGTTTTTTCCGGGCTGGCATTTGGGTCAGTGTTTTTACTTGTTGGGGGGTAAAAGGCACGTAGATTTTGGGCGACCTGGGGTATTGTGGTGACCTGATGGATGAAAGGGAGAACTCAAGAAAAGGAATCCAGTGCTGAGGACTGATGGGGCGGGGGTGCTTCTGCCGAAGGTAGGGGGAAGTCCATGAATTTGGGTTTTGGGGTGGAGGGAATGTGGGTGTTGTTTTCAAGGGAACTGTGTATATACTCCTGAGCAAGGGTTAAGTTGTCCGGGGGATTATGGTTTAGTAAGGGAAAAGCCATGTAGTCTTCAGAATTTGGCCAAAAGCTTTGTTAACCCACTACCCATTTCATTTTCTGGAGGAATTGGCTTGTACCAAGAATGTGGTGAATGGCCCCTTACACAGCCCTTGGGGGGAATGCAAAGATGCCAGGAAATGGGGGTAGGACAGCGATTGGACTTTGTTGCTTGGGCCACTTCAAGTACGTTATGATAGTTTGTTCAGCAGCGAACACAATTTTTATGGCATAGTTATTATATACGTGGGCCAATAGCAGGTAATGTAATCACATTTTTAAACTCCCCCCCAGGGGCAGCATCTGTGTTCTGGACAATAGGAAAAATACGGGGTCCTTTATTGATTGCAGATGTTGTTCCTGGCACCTCAGCAAAAAGGGTCTTGTCCCCCTCCCCCTCTTTCCCCTCCTTAGCATGAAAGTCAGAAAAGTGGGTTTTAGAGGAGGAGGGTGCTTTGAAAACCGTGAGCAAAGGATAAGTGGTTTGTGGCTGGTGGTATTTTTTGTTTTTGATTTGCAGGTTTGCTGGGAAAAACTTTTCATCGAAGTTTAAATTTTATGTTTAAAATTAGCAGTAACAAGAAAAATTACGGGGGAGAGGTGGGAGTCGGAATGTTAGGTGTAGCAAGATGGGCCCCTGTTCCCTTTAAACCCGGAACTTCCGTTTCTTTGGATTGCTTAGGACTCAAAAATGGGGCCACAGGAAGTTAAGGGGGGGGGTTTGGTTTTGCCTTTCCGGGTACAGAGAATGTTTGGACTTCAAAAAAGGTACGAAAAAAATGGGAGGTTCTGGCACGGGAGCTGAGGGAAGAAACCGGGAGGGGCAGGGTTGAGGGAATAAAGGTGTGATCAGTGTTGTACGTTACCTCCCAAATCTAGCAACTTTCAGCGTTAATGGAAATTTTTATGACTCAGTCACCAACTTTGAAAAGTAGCCATCTTGAATGCGGCAGCCACCCTCCCAACATATGCTTCTTCAAATCCTTTTTATTTTTTACATTCAGTTTTTAATTATTATGCTTTGCCAAGACATCATTTTTTTTCTTTCAGGCTTGCCCCACTACTTTGGGGAATCTCGTGATTTATGCTCGTTACAAGAGGTACATTAAATTTTTTCTCTCAAGTCTCTAAATATCTTACCAATTTTCCCCTTTCGATCAAAACTACTCTCTCATTTTTTAACTGAGCGGGTATAATTTTTTTAGTTTCAAAAATAGAGCCGAGGGGAGAAAATGTGCCCGCAGCGACAAACTAAGAATTTTGGGGGAACTTTAAAAATTCACGAAGTGGGTTTTTTTTTTTAAATTTTTTTTTTTTTCGTTTTTTTTTTTTTAAAACCTTTTGGCCTTTTTTTTTTTTTTTGAACCGGGGTAGGGGCGAAGAATTATGTGGGGGGGAATTCCGGGTGAAAAAGGGGGTGTGCTTTTGGTTGATAAAAAAAGGCTGCGAGCAACATGGCGTTTTAAATGGGGGCAAAAACCTCTTTTGGGGGGAAGGGAAAGGGATTTGCCTGCTGACAAATTTCCCAAGGTTTAAGGGGCCCAAACAGAGAACCCCGGCGGGATTCTTTTGACGCACCGGGCCCTATTTAAGGGCCGGGCGCGAAACCCGGGGAGGTTTACCCCTCCTCTTCCCCGGGACTGACTAGGGGAAGGTGCTGGTGCCCCTTGGGGGCTTGTTGTTTATAGCTTTGTTTCGAAAAAATGATTTTTATAAAAGCGATTTTTTTTGGGGTGTCCTAAACCTTTTTCTCGAGAATGCACTTCCCTTTAAAGTTTTAATTTTGGATTTTTTTTTGGGGTATTGGATCTAAGGGTTCGGGGGGGTTTTTGCGTCCACTGCATCTTTCATAAACATTTTTTTTGCTATTTTTGCTTTAAGCAAAAAACAAATGATAAACCAAAAGGGGGATCTAAGCCCTTTCCTGTTGGTAAATTCATTTAAAGGAAAAAACCCCGTTTTTTAAAAATACAAACACCTTTCTTCCCTTTTTTTTCTGTTTCAATTCTTTTTGGGGCAATTTAAAATCCAGGGGTTAAAAAAAGCGTTGTTTTTCTGCGTGGTTTTCCCAAAAAAAACCGTCTTTTTCACCGCCTGGGGAAAAAAAAATACCAAATTTTCCTTTTAAAAATAATTCACAAACAAAGGTTAATTTCAATTTTTTCTCTTGTTGTGTAGCGGGCAAAAAAACGCCCATTGTAACAACCCAACCCAAAGTTTATTTTGTGGGGCTGCTTCAATTTTTTTGCGCAATTTTAAAATTCAGGGGTTAATTAAGGTTGTTTTTTTTTGCTGAGGGTGACTCCAAGAAAAACCCTTTTTTCAACCCCAAAAAAATACAATTTTCCTGTAGCATAATTCACAAGCAAAGGTTAATTTTCAAATTTTTTTTTCTTTTTTTTGTAGCCGTCAAAAATAAGCCATTTTTAACCAAAAACCCTTAAAAAGCTTGTAATTTTTTTTGGGGCTGTTTTTTTTTTTGGCAATTTACTTTTAAGGGGGTTTAATTAAGCGGATGTTTTTCTGGGTGTGGTGGGCTCCAAGAAACCGTCTTTTTTCCCCCCGCCCAAAAAAATACAATTTTTTTCCGTAGCATTAAAATTCCCCAAAACAAAGGGAATTTATTACAATTTTTTTCTTGTTTGTGTAGCGTCAAAAAATTTCCCCCATTGTTAAAACGCACCAAAAACTAGTTTTTTTGTGGTGCTCAATTTTTTTTTGTGCAATTTACATTAGGGGTTAATTTAAACGTTGTTTTTCGCTTTTGGGTGACTCCAAAAAACCCTCCCTTTTTTTACCGCCAAAAAATACAATTTTCCCGTTGCAAAATTTCCCCAAAAACCCAAAAGGGTTATATTTTCAATTTTTTTCTCTTGTTTGTAAACGTTTTAAAAATACGCCATTGTAACACGCTAACCAAAAACTTTGTATTTTTTGGCCGCTCAATTTTTTTTTTTGGGGGCAAATTTTAAAATTTAGGGGTTTTTAAATTAAAAGGGTTTTTTTTTCGCTGTGGGGACTTTCCCAAAAACCCTCTTTTTCACCCCCAAAAAATACAATTTCCCTGTAAACTTTAAATTTACCAAGGGAAAAAGGGTTTAAATTTCAATTTTTTTTTTCTTGTTGTGTAACGGGCAAAAACACCCATTGTAAACACGCTACAAAGCTCCGTTTGTGGGTTTTCAAAATTTTTTTAGCCGCAATTTTACATCCAGGGGTTTAAATTTTAAACTTTTTTTTTCTGCTGTGGGACCTTCCAAAAAAAACCGTCTTTTTTTACCCCCCAAAAAAATACAATTTTCCTATAGCAATAATTCACAAAGCGAAGGGTTTTTTTACAATTTTTTTCTTGTTGTGTTAAATTTTGGGAAAAAAACGCCAAATTTTAAAACATGCTAAAAGCTCCATTTGTGGTTGGGGGGTTTAAAATTTTTTAGCGCAATTTACAAACTTTGGGTTAATTAAGCGGTTTTTTCTGCAGTTGTACTTTAAATAAAAGAAACTTTTTTTTTTTCCCCCCGCAAAAAGAAAAATTTTGTAGCATAAAAAATTTTTAAACCGAAGGTTAATTAAGCCTGTTTTGCTTTTATAAATTCATTAAAATACAGTCCCCTTTAAACGGCACATAAAAAGTCAATTTTTTCCCGCCCAAATTTTTGGAAACCCCAATTTATATCCCCAAGGGGGTTTTCCCAACTTCAAAGAGGGTTCTTTGGAGTAAAAAAACAGGGGTTTTAATTTTTTCAAAAAAAAAATATCTTTCATAAAAAGGTTCCCGTACATTTTAGAACCCAAAAAGTATTTAGAAAAGGGGTGGCAGGCTCTTCTCCTGCGAGGTGGCAAGGGCCCAAACATTCCAGGCCCCGGTTCGCAGCACAAACAAGGGGACGTCCGGGAGCCCGGGGTCAATCAGTGAGGGGAAAAACGCCGCTGTTTATTAGCGGGCCCTGTGCTGCTAGTCAACCCCCAAAGGGTTTTTTGATTGGTTGGGTAGGTTTAAAACCACTTCCTCCCCGATTTACCATCTGACAACTTTTGGGGGGTTTTTAGCCCATTAACGTTGGGGGATCGCCTTGGTCATTTTTTTGAAAATCCCGACCATACACAGGGCAAGTTAAGGGCGATTGGGGCGATAGTAGATTATGATTTTATTGACCATTAAAGTTCCCACGGGGAGAGCAAAAAAAAAACCCCCTTCATTTTATCTCAAAAAAGGGCTGGGGAAAAATTTTGGGAAATTTAAAATCCAAAAACAGTCCCCAAAAGGATATGTGCTACATCTTAGGCAACACAATAAGGATTAAAAAACGACAAAAAAAAAAAATCCAAAAACCATTAACGCTGAAACCCCCTTTTTTGCACCACGGGGATGAGGGGTAAACCGCCCTGACCCAAAAAAAATTAAAAAGTGCCCGAAGGCAATAAGATTTTTAACCCTCATTTTACTTCCCCAAAGGGCATTTAATTTTAACCCCGCCTGGAACGCAGCATGAGCCCCCCAAACCTGCATGACCCCAGATTAAAAAAGTTCCAAAAAAAAGGAGTTTCCCTTCAACCCCCTATTTTTAAATTTTCAAACGGACATTGAAATACCGTCCCGGGCCACAGCATGAGCCCCCCCAAAACCCGGGATGACCCCCGATTAAAAAGGGGCCAGAAAAAGGAGTTTTTCCAAAACCACCAATTTTTGTTTACTGGACATATACTGTTCCTGTCCTTTGGGAGCAGTTTTCCCCTCCGTATGGTTTCGGGGCCATTTTTAGCTTCCTTTGGAAAATACTGGTGGTTAAAGGGGACTCTGGGTTTTTTTTTTTTCCCCCTAGGTGGGCCCCTTTTTCCTTGGCATTTTTTTTAAATTTTTTTTACTCAATTGGGGCTTTGGGGAAAATTGTCTCTTGGGCTTTTTTCACTGTTTCCCTGCTCCATACTTTCCCTGTTTCCCCTGGGAAAAACCCCCACACTGGCAAGTTTTCCTGTTTTCCCCTTTTCCCTTTTAAAAAATTCAGAGGAAATTTTTTTAACCCGCTTTTTTTTTTTTTACATGCAAAAATTTTTTGAAGTTTAATTTTTAGAAAAACACATTTTTTAAAAATAGGATGGGAATCCCACCAAAGTCTTTGTTTCCTTTTTTTAATTTTGGGTTTTTTTAAGGAATGGGTTGTCTCAAAAAGGGGGTTTATAGCCTTTTGTTTAAAAATCTTGCAAAAACAAGTCATTTTTGCAATTTTTGTGTCCCTTAAACATGTCCTACCAAATTTCCCGGGTTTTGAAAAAAAAAGTAAAAATTCAAAAACCCTTTTTGCCACCTTTTACATTTGTGAAGAACAAATGTTTTGTTTTAAAAAAAATTTTTTTTTAAAAAGGGGCCTTTGTACTAGTTTCATGTCAAAAGCAAAAATTTCCCCCAAAAAATTTAAAAAAAAAGAAACCCCTGACCCACCCTTTTGACAATTGTGAAGAACAAATTTTTGGTTTTGAAACAAAAAATTTTTTTTTAATAGGGTGTAGTATAGCTTTCATGTTCCCCACACAAAAAGCCCCCCAAAAATTTAAAGCATGACCCCTTTAGCCCCCTTTGGGGAAAAAAGTGGGGAACAAATTTTTTTGTTAGAAAACAACATTTTTTTTTAATAAAGGAAAAAGTAGTTATATGCAGTCAACCCGAAAAAACCCCCAAAAAATTTAAAGCATGACCCCTTTAGCCACCCTTTTGGGCAATTGTGAAGCCCCAAAATTTTGTTAGAAACAACATTTTTTTTATAGGAAAACTGTTTGAAATTGCTGCATTTTACAGCAGCCTGCGCCAAAAAAAATTAAAAAAAAAATGGGCTTCTCAGCCACTGTTTTAAAAAATTGTGATTTAGGGAAAATTTCCACTTTTAAAAAACCCATTTCTGTTCCAAAAAGGGCCATGATTTTTGGGTGTTATTTTCACAGCAACATGACCCCCAAAAAATTTAATAAAATTTAAATTTTTAGGGCCCCTATTAAAATTGGTAGGGGGGAAATGCCACTTAAAACCACATTTTTGTTCCCAAAAGGGCCATGTTTTTGCTGTTTTCTCACAGCAACATGAAACCCCCAAAAAAAATTTTTAAAATTTTGACATTCAGCCCCTATTAAAAATTGTGAGGGGAGAAATGGGCCACTTTAAAAGGGGACATTTTTTGTTCCAAAGGGCCATAATTTTAGCTGTAAAAATTTACAGCAAAATGATTCCCGAACCCCTTTGGGCAAGCGAAAACTTTTAAAGATAAAATGAGTAAATTTAATACGGTGTTGTCATGAAACCTTGCTGTTTTTTTCGTTTCCTCCAGCAAAACAAAACAAGGAAATGTTGGGAAAAAAAAGAATAAAAATTGCAGTAAGAAATTTAAATTTTTAAAAAAAAATTTTCAAGGGGGCCCTTTTTTGTTTTTAAAAAGGGGAAAGTAAAATAGACCCGGGAACTTAAACGGTTGGGCCTCGGCAATTGGGGGCCCCCAACTTTACAGAGTCCATGCCCGATTCTTCTTGATGAAAAATCAAAAATCACATTTCTTTTTGGAAAGCCGGTCGTTTGTCTGTAAAAATCCTCCAGCTGTGTGAAGGTCCCTTTAGATATGAGCTGGGTGCTGGGCAGGAAACACCCCTTGGCGTGGGGGGCGAGCCGGGCCCCCTTCGTTTTCCCCCTTTTGGGAAACCCAGTTTTTTGAGATGGGCGAATTGGGTTCTAACAAGTGGAATTCGTTTTTTTGAATTTCCCGGAAAAAATTCGGTTCGAACGGAGTCGAACTTTGGGGTTTCTTCGGGTGAACGAAAAGGGGTGTTTTGATTATAAAATGGCCCGCGAGCAAAGGCTACATGGGGGCCAAAACACCCCTGGGGGGGGAAAGGGGGAAAGGGCCCCCAGCCCCCCCCCCCCCTTGGGCATTTTGCAGAGGTGAAACCAAAACAGAGGAACCGGCGGGATTTCTGTGACGTCCCCCGCCCCATATAAAATCCGGGCGCGAAGCCGGGGAGCTCACATCCCCCACTGTGGGTCATTTTGGGAAGGTGTGCCCCGGGGTGATAGCCCTTTTCCCCGAAGGGAATTTTATTTTTATTTAGCGGGGTTTTGTGGGGTTTTTTCAGGTTGTTTTCAGAAAACTGTTTTTCTTAAAGTTCCCCATTTCTAATTTTTTGGGGGTTTTTGGATTTTTTTTTGAAATTTCCCGTGTGGGATTTTCCCCCCTGGGGCTGCTTTTTACATTCAATTCCAAGTGGGTCCCCCGAAAAACAGTTTCCCGTTTTTATTTATTTAAAGAAACAGGTTTTTTAAAAATTTCATAAAACCCACTTTATTTTTGGCCCCGCTCAATTTTATTGGGGAATTTACAACCAGGGGTTAATTAAGCATTGTTTTGTGGTTGTGTTGACCCCCAAAAAAAAACCTTTTTCCCCAAAGCCCAAAAAAATTTACATTTTTCCTATTGCATAATTTACCAAACAAAAAGGTTAAAATTCAAACCCGTATTCTTGTTGTTTTGGCGTTGGAAAACACGCCCAAATTTTTAAAACGCTTAAAAAAAGCTACATTTGTACGGTAAAAACTTTGGGGCCAAAATTTTCTTCCCGGGGGGGTTTTTTTTAAGCGTTTTTTTTGGCCCGGTTTGGTTTTGACCCCCAAAAAAAACCCCCTTTTTTTTCAAAGCCCCCAAAAAATATAAATTTTTCCTGTAGGGCAATTCACCCCAAAAAAAGGTTTTTTCCAACTGTATCTCTTGTTTGTGTGGCGTTGGAAAAAAAAGCCCAAATTTTAAAAAGGGTACAAAGATAAAAAATTTTTTTGCGGCTCAATTTTTTATTGGCAATTTACACAGGGGGGGGTTTAATTTTTAAAAAAAGGGTTTTTTTTTTGCTGGGGTTTGGGGGCCTTTACCCAAAAAAAAACCCTTTTTTCAACGCCAAATTTTATTAAAATTTTTCCCGAGCCCTAATTCACCAAACAAAGGTTAATTAAACCCCCCCCCCCCGTACCCCCCCGTTGTTGGGGGGTAAAAAAAAACACGCCCAAATTTTAACCGCTACAAAGTACTATTTTGTGGGTCAATTTTTATTGCGCAATTTTCCCTTCAGGGGTTAAATTAAGCCCCGTTTTTTTTTGTGGGTTTTTGCTTTTAAAAAAATTAATTTTTAAAACCCCTTTTTTTTTTCAAAAGCCCCCAAATTATAAAATTAAATTTAAATTTTTCCCCCCTGGGGGGGGGAAAAAAATCCTAAAAATTTTACCCCCAAGCCAAAGGGGGTTAAATTTAACCCCCCCCCCCTTTTTTTTTTTATTTTTTTTTTTTTTCTTGGTTTTTTGTTTTTGGGGGGTTAAAAATTTTTTCCCCGAAAATTTTGTTTAACCCCGCAAAAAAACAAGATTATTTTTTGTCGCCCCGGCCCCCCCCTTTAAATTCTATTTTTCCCAATTTTAAAAAATCCCCCGGGGGTTTAATTTAAACGGTTTTGTTTTGCTTTCCGGTTGTGCCCCTTGAATTTTAAAAATTTTTAAACCGTCCCTTTTTCCCCAAGGGGGAAAATTTTTTAAAATTTTTTTCTTGTAGCCATTTCACAAAACAAAGGTTAAAAAATTTTTCCAAAAATGGGAAATTTTTTTTCTTTTTTTTTTTCTTGGTTTTTTGGTCCCCTGGAAAAAAAAACCCCGCCAAAAAAATTTTTGGTAACACGCCTACAAAAAAACTTTTTCCTTTTTTTTTTGGGTTTTCCCCTCATTCTTTGCGGCCCCAATTTTACATCCCCCCCTTTTTGGGTTTAAAATTAAAAACGTTTTTTTTTTTGCCTTTTTTGGATTTTTTTGTTTACAAAAAAAAATTTCCCCTTTTTTTCCAAAGCCCCCCCCCCCAAAAAAAATTTAAATTTTTTTTCCCTTGGGGAAGGCCCCCCCCCCCCCCCAATTTTTTTAAAAAAACCCCGAAAAAAAGGTTTTTAAAAATTTTTCCAAACTGGGGAATTTTCCCCTTGTTTTTTTTTGGGGGGGCCCCTTTTTTGAAAAAAAACCCCGCCAATTTTAAAACGGCCCCCCCTTCCCAAGTTCTTAAAATTTTGGGCCAAGGCGCCCAAAATTTTATTGCCGGCCCATTTTAAACCAGGGGTTTTAAATTTTGCGTTGTTTTGCGGGGGTGGTGACACAAAAAAAACCGTCTTTTTTTAACGGGCCCAAAATATATAAATTTTTCTGTAGCCTAATTCATGTTTCCCAAGGTTTAAAAATTTAAACCGTTTGTGCCTTTTTCATTTTGTAAAAAAAACAGTGTTTTTTTTTTTAAAAGGCCCCCAAAAAAAGGGGGTTTTTTTTTTGGCCATTTGTTTTGGGGCGGCCCAAATTTTTAAAGGGTTTCCCAAACTTGTTATGGGTTTATTTTTGGGGTCAAAAAAAGGGTGTATATTTATCAAAATTTCGGTTTTAATCAAACAGGGGGTCTGTTCATTTTTGAACCAAAAGTATGTCAGACAGGGGGTGGCAGGCTCTGCACCCGCGGTGGCTGTGGCAAAAAACATTCCCGGAACAGGCCCCGGGCGCATGCACGAAAATGGACGTCGCAGGGGGTCAATCGGTGAGGAACCCCTCCCCCCTGCCCCCCCCTGTTTTTTTGGGCCCTGGTTTTTTTTTTTTCAACCCCCAAAGGGGTTCCCTTTATTGGTTGACTAGGGGCTTTTCTTCCTTCCCCAATTTACATTTGGACAACCCAAACCAAGAGTCGGTTGGGGAATCAGGGCCCAACCATAAGTTGGCATGGGCCGGGAGGGGGTCACGGCCCTAACCCGTCCTCAGCCTGCCTTTTGTCCCATCCGGTTCCCTTTTAGCCGGATTATATGGGGGTCTTGGGGGGCCCCCACTAAATAGCGAGGGGTGAACAATTTTGAGGAGGGGGAGTCAGAAGCTACTTGGCGGAAAAAAAATGGGGCCAAAAATGCCCGCTTTTGGGAGTAGGTGGGAAAGTATAGATGTGGGGTGGCCCTGGGAGGTCAAAGTTGTGGAGGTCAGCCTCGGATACCAAGACCGGGGGGGAGGACGCAGTTACGATGAAAAAACAAATAGATGTGATGTAGCCCACCCCACTTGGGAGGGCCGGTTTAGGCAAGGGTTCATCCCTCGTCAGGAGAAAGGGGGGCCCTCAGGTTGGCATCAAGGCCCCAGGTGCAAGCAAGTCGGTCGTGTGGCCATGAGTCAGCAGGATAGCCGCGTGGGGAAAGGGCGGGGGGCCAAACGGCCGGGGTAAAAAAAAAGCTTCGCAGGTCCAAAAAAGTAGCGGCACAGGGGGGTCAGGCGGGCACCGGCGGGGAGTAGTCAAACAGTTTCGGAGCTTTTGGGGGTTTAAAAGATACTCGGTTGGGGTGGCAGTTCTTTGTAAGACACCGGAAAGGGGCGATATGGGTATATGTAACCCCCCCCCTTAAAATGTGGGCAGGGAAAATTTAAGGTGGCCAGGGAGCTAAGTTGGCACCCGGCCCCGCGTCCCAAACATTTCAGGTCCCCATCCGGTGGGCTGGGAGAAACGGTTTGGGCCCCCAGATGTGGGGGGGTCCATCTGCCGCCCAACAGGGGAGCAGCAGCGCCCGTGCCAAACATGCCAAATTTCCCGCAGTAAGGCTCCACCACCCCTGCAGAAGGGGGTGTTTCTCTTTGAATCATCTCCGGGCCCGATGCTCCTGCTCCCCGCTACATGGGCCAGTTGTTGTTTAGCGAGGCGGGTTGCCCAAAAAGACAACAGTATGCGTCCCAACCCCTCCTAGGTCCCGCAGCTTTCCGTTTTCTCCTGTCCAAATTGTTGGTATTGCCCGTCCCTCCCTTTTCCCAAAAGGGGGAATCTGCACCCTTTTAGAGAAATAAGGGGTTGTGCCCGGCCCAGTTTGGGGGGTTCCAAGCCGAATTTTTTTTTCCAAAAAAAGGGAGTACCGCATTTATAAATTTGTAGAAAAGGGAAAGGGGGGCGTCCCGGGGTTTATAGGTTTTTTTTTAAAAGGGGACGGGGGGGCGGGAGTCTAGAGCTGTAATACGGTAAAAGGGGCAGTAAATGGTTTCCCCTTTACCCCCCCCCCCCATGGGTGAATGGGGCCCTTTAGCCCAAAGGGACACCAACAACTTGGACAGGAGATGCCGGTTTTTCCTCCACGGGTTTTTCAAATTTGGGGGACCTGCGCCAATTTGGGGGCGCCCTCCTCCTCCCCAAAAAACACCCTCTTTAGGGCCCCCCAAGTTTCTGCTCCAAACATACCACATGGGGTAGGGCCCCAGCTGTTTGTTCCCCGTTTTTTACACCCGGCTTGGCCCCCCGACCAAAGGTCCCCCCCACCCGGGAGGAAAATGCTCCGGGGTCATGCGCAAGAAAAAAAAAAGTTGGCTTTCTCCGCGCCCAAATGGGAAAACGGAAAAAAAGGTGAGGACAATGGGGAGGGGAAAGTGGGGGTCCGCGTTTTCACCGAGGGGGGATGGGTTTTCCTTTCGCCCTGCAAGGGCAAGTGTTCAAATTTTAAAATTTTTTGAAAGGGGTTCCCGAAGTCTTCCACCGATCTTTTCCGGTTCATTTGGAAAATTTGGGCCCGGAAAAAATGCATGCCCTTTTTCCCTTCGTCAAAAACCAGGAAAACCCTCTCGGGGTTGGCCGCGGCCCCCAAACCGGCCCCCCCCAACACACTTGATATGCGATGTTTCAAACCCCTTGGAATTTTCCCGCCTTCAAAGTTGGAAACCCAAAGTTTTGAACAGAGAAAGGCCTTAAAGATTTTTTGATGATCCAAAGGGAGACGAAATACTCCCTGTGTAACTTTTATTTTCACCAGTGGCAGCTAAAGCGTGACACCTTCCGTTTGTTTTTAGGGCCCTTCGAGGAGGCGAAGTTATTTGTAAACGCCAAAGGGCTTGGGATGAATAAGTCTTTCCCCTGCTTCATGGGCCCGGAACAGGGTGCTTTAAAAATCGTTTTGGGGGGGGGAAAGGGGAGACGTCGAATAATTTTCGTGGAAAATGAGTCCGGTGGGGACTGAAATGGAGGAGGAGGAGGAGGGGCATTGGGGGCAGAAACATTGTTGGTGAAATGATGGGTTTTTTTCCCAGGTGACAAGAGAGGAGGAAACAGGAAAACAGGTGGAGGAGGTGGAGGGAAAGAGGGGAAACGGGGAGATGACCCCCCGCACCGTCGGAAATATAAGTGGAAATTTGGGGGCAGGGGGGCCCCCCTGAGTCACTTGTGATGCTTTTTTGCCCGGGGTAGGGACGACGAAATTCCAGCATTAGGCCCGAGGGTTGCTTTGGCTCTCCAAAACCCATTGGAACCCCGTTTCCGATCCAAAAAGGGAGGGCCCTTTTTTCCCCGCTATTTTAGAGGGGGAAAACAAACTAAAATTTCTATTTGGGAAATCCTATTGGCCCCCAATCAGGTTTGGGCCCCTGCCTATGTGCGGCATCGTCCCTCCTCTGAAGGGGCTTGACCGGGGGGGGGGTTTCCCCCGGTCAGTTCCCCTGCCGCGGCCCGTGGGGGGGGTGGGGGGTTGGGGCAGTCCAGCTCCCTCGTGTAAACCCAAGTCTGGATTTTAATGATGAGCAGCCCTTTCCTTCCCCTGCCTTAAATGAGGGGGCCCGTCGCCAGCCGCAGCGGACCTGGAGCAAGGGGAGTCCCTGAACGAAAAAGGTTGTGGCCTACTTGGACAGCACTCTGCCCCCTCAGTTATTAAAAATCCGCTGGGAAAATGGGGAGGGCCCAAATGGATGTGTGGCCCCAACTTGCCGGGGGTTTGCAGTGGGAAAAAGCTGTCCCGCCCCCCCCCCGGCCCAGGTATGGGAAACCCAAAAGGGGGGTCGTGGGCGGGGGGCCCTCGTTACCCCAAAGGGGAACCCCCCTTTTTTCCCCGGGAAATGTGGGAAAAGACTGGGTTTTTCAAGAGGGAAACAGGGGTGGTATCGGCCGGAATTTTTCCCCCACCAATTTCCCCTTTGGCATCAGTCTGGGGTTTAAAAATATTGCCTCAGGCCCCTTTTTGAAAGGGCACCACCCCCCTGATGCCCCAAAATCTGGGTGGGGCAGGTTTTTCCCCCTTGCCTACCACCCTTTTTACCAGGGAAAAAGGTTTTTCCACCCAAACCCCAACATCTGTCAAATTTTGCCCCCCTCTATGGATCTTTTGCTGTTTCTGTTGCTGTTGCCGTGGGAATTCCCCCACTGTGTCATTTGCCATGTTTTTGACCTCATTGCTTTTTCTGTGGCTGATGCCATGTTCCCCCCCACGCGGTCATTGTGCCCTGCTTTAAACCCCTTTGGGGCCCGCCGCCGTGACCCCCCCACTCTCAGTCTTTTTGGGCCCCTCTGTGGCTTCCCCGTTTTGCCACCTCCCGAAAAGTCATTGTGCCTCTCCCAAACCCCCCCCCCCCCCCCCCCTGTGCTTGGGGCTCCCCGCCGTTTTCCCCCCACCTGTGTATTGTGCCACTGCCTGACCTCATGCTGCTGCCGCCGTGCCTCCCCTCTCAGTCATTGTGCCTTTTTGTGGGTTCCTCCTGTTTTCCCCCCTCCGAATGTCAATGTGCCAATGGGCCCGATCTCATGCTGCTGCTGTCCCTGACCTCCACCCCTGTGTGATTGTGCCACTCTGTGGAAAAATGTTTTGCCGGCTCCAAATTTTCATTGTGCCCCCCCCCTCCCCCCCCCGCCCCCCCCCCCCCATATGCTGCTGCCGTGACCTCCCCCCTGTGTGATTGTGCCCCCTTGTGGCCTAATATGTTTTTTTCCCCCCCTCCCCAAAAGTCATTGTGCCACTCCTGACCTATAAATGTGCCCCCCGTGACCTCCCCACTGTGGATTGGGGCCATCTGTGGCCTAATACTGTTTTGCCCCCTTTCCCGGGAATTTTTTATTGTGCCATTGCCCCCGATTCATTCTGCTTTCCGCCCTGACCTCCCCCCACTGTTGATTGTGCCCCTTGTGGGCCCCAAAACTGTTTTGCCCCTTCCCCGAATGTTTATTGTGCCACTGCCTGTCCCAAAATGCTTTCCCCCGTACCTTTAAAACTGTGTGATTGTGGCCCAACCCCTGTGGTTTTTAAAATGTTTTTTTCCCCCCCAGAAAGTCATTGTGCCACTGCCTGACCCATACTCTTCCCCCGTGACCTCCAACTGTGGTGATTGTGCCACTTGTGGCCTAATAAATGTTTTTTTCCCCCTCCAGAAAGGGCATTGTGCCCTGCCTTTATCTAAAACTGCTGCCCCCGTGACCTCCACACTGTGTGATTGTGCCCTCTGTGGCCTAATACGTTTTGGGCCCCCTCCAGAATTTCATTTTTGCCCTTTTCCTGATCTCCTACTGCTGCCGCAGTGACCTCCAAAACCGTGGGATTGTGCCCTCTGTGGCCAATACTGTTTTTTTCCCCCCCCCCCTCCAGAATGGGCAAAGTGCCACTGCCTGACCTCATACTGCTGCCGCCGTGACCCTCCACATGTTGGTTGTGATTTTGGGAAATCTGTTTTTGGCCCTTATTTAAATGGGTTTTGCGCCGGGTTCCCAGGGGTTTTCCCCTAGTGGGATTACTGGCCCCCCAAATTATTTTGCCCCCTTTCCCGTGGTGAAACCCCCCCCCCCCCCCCACTTTTGTGATTGTGCCACTCTGTGGCCTAATACTGTTTTTCCGCCCCCAGAAAGCATTTGCCCCTGCCTGGGCCACAAACTTTCTGCCCCCCGTGACCCCCCACAATGTGTGATTGTGCCACCCTTT
Organism: Phyllomedusa bahiana; assembly: GCA_025379985.1. Classification (NCBI taxonomy): domain Eukaryota; kingdom Metazoa; phylum Chordata; class Amphibia; order Anura; family Hylidae; genus Phyllomedusa; species Phyllomedusa bahiana. The sequence continues at coordinate 21,963 of JAODAL010025374.1, forward strand.
TGGGCTAATATGTTTTGCCCCCCCCCCGAATGTCAAATTTTGCCACTGTCTGAACCCCATAATTCCGCCCCCCGTGACCTTCCCCTGTTTTGTTGTGCCCCTCTGTGGGCCCTTTACTGGTTTTTTTTGCCTCCAGAATGTCAAAGTTTCCCCTGCCCGACCCTTTCTGCTGCTTTCCGGACCCCCACCCTGTGTGGGTTGTGCCCACTCTGGGCCTAATACTGTTTTTTCCCCCTTTCCCGAAAGTAAATTTTGCCAAATGCCCCGATCTCATGCTGTCTGTGTGACCCCCACACTGTATCATGGGCCACTCTGGCCCAATATTTTTTTGCCGCCCCGATGTCATTGTGCCATGCCTGATATAAAGCTGCTGCTTTTCGTGCCTCCACATGTATCATTGTGCCCCCTCTGTGGCCCAATTTTGTTTTGCCAACCCCCAGAATTTCATTGTGCCCCTCCCGACCTCATGCTGCTTGGCTGCCCCCGGCACTCCCACTCTGTCACTAATGTTGCCACTGAGGGTCTCAGCTTTTTTTTTTCCAAATGTCGTGGCGCTTTATCAGGAATTAAATTCCCCCTTCAGTTTTTTGGTCAATTTTGCCTTTAAGTGCCCCGGGAATTTTTTTAGTGAAGCGATTCTAAGAGCGGGGGAGTACTTTCGTGTCATACTAAACAAAACATTTTTATGAAAACCCAAACCCAAACTCCCTTTGCATATTTAAGATGGCACAACATTTACAGCACCCCGCAGGCTCTGTTTCAGCCTGGAAATAGCTGCTTTTTAACGCGAAATTTGTGCCGAATAATTGGACCGAAATTTTTTTTTGTCGGGGGGAAAAATTTGGCGAAAGTGGGCCGAATGAATTTTTTAGAAATTCGCCCATCCCCTACCGAAATCTATTGGGGCCGGTTACAAATCCAAAAACATCGGTTTTGAGACGCCCGGTTGGCCCCCTTGCACCCTGATCTTAAGCTGGTTCTCGTGGGGTTGGAGGGTTCCTGCATTGCATGCGTTGGTGAGGTGGGGAAATTTAAAAATTGGAAAAGGTCAACCCTTAGGCTTCTGCCCCCTTGCCCCCGCCGCCCCCCCGCTGAGCTACGGCTACTTGGCCCCTACTGCTTCATGTCGTGATGTTTTCCACCGTGAAAATTTGGGGGAAATGAAAACAGACGCAACAGAAGTCTCCAATTGATCAATCAGCAAGGGTTTCTCCTTTTCCTGCTTTTTTACTCTTTTTTGGGGTGGGTGGGGGGAAAAGTGTGAGTTTTTTTTTTGTCCCGGGGGGACCCAAAGGGGGGGGGGCCCCCCCAGTAACTGTTGTTCATTTTGAGGGCCCTTTAAAATGCGAGGATCATGTTGGAGGAAATGGGAGCATAACCCACTCAGTGAGGTTTGGACCCTTTGTTTTCCCAACTTGGGTCGAGGGGGGACTAGCAAATGATCTTCTCATCTTTCCTCCCCCGCCCCAAATTCGCGCCAACCCCTTTTTCCCAAAGGGGGGACGTCGGTAACGTCGGAACGTCTCCTCCTACCCCTCCGCTGCCTCCGCCACAGCTTCAAAAACCCCCCCCTTAAATTTCCGGATGATGCACCCTTTAGAGTGGGTGCACCCCCTTGCACTAGCTCCGGGGCCCCCGAACCCCTGGGTAAAAGAAGGACCCGAAAGAAATTGTGAAAATGTGGGCCCTTTTGGACTTGACGGAGGGGAAAGGGGTCCCTTTTCCGCATCTGTGTCCCCTCCTCCTCCCAAAGTGAAGGGACCCGTTGCTTTTAGAGTGTCCAACGATTGTTCCAGAACTAAGATCACCCCAAAGTCATGCTGGAAAAGGGATTGTCCACAATGGGCCCCTTTTGGTGGCTTCTTTTAAAAATGGCAAAGGGTGGTTTCAGAGCTCTTTCACCTTTGGGGGCCACTTCGGTGGTCAAAAACCCCGAGGGTTTTGCCTTTTCAGGCCATGTGTCCCCTTTGTACCCTTTTTAAAACATTGCCCCTGCTGCCACAATCGCTGGAGCATGTTGGGGGGGTGGAATTCCAGGTGTTTCCCCGTTAAAAATTGAGACGGTTTTACGGGGGGGCGAACTGAGCTTTCAAAACAAACCAGGGGGGGGGGTCAAGGGGGGGGCGAACGGGGGAAGTGCGAACTTGACCGGCCCTTTCCCAGCAGGCAGGGGCCAGACCCGGGTTAAACTCTTTAGAAAATTTTTGGACGACCCCGGTTCATGAAAATGTGCGGCAAGGGGTGTGCTCCAGCCCCACCGATCTTAAGGGGGGCCAGCAAAATTTCGCCCCTTATGCACACCACCTTGCCTGGCCAAAGGGTTTTTTGGGGGACCCCGCCAGTGCTCGGGCTTTGTTGCGGGGGAGCCCTTTCCCCAAACTCCCGATCTGTGTGTGGACGGTTCCAAGACAGATTAAAATTTCAAAACAGCCCGGTTTCTCTGGGGCCCCGTGATGCCACCAGAGGACCTTGGGGGAAAGGAAAAAAACCCCGCTCCATCCCCGCGGTTTTTAAAAGCGGTTGGGGCGCCGAGCCCGGAGGGGCCCCGTCACCCCAAAGGGCATCCACCCAGCCTCCCAGTGAGCGTCCCCAGAGATATAGCGGGCCCCTTTGGGCCTTTTTACTTTGTCCATGTGTCGGGGGGTCAGTTTGGGCTTTTCCGGCCCCAGTTTTTGACAACGCGTTGAAATTTTTTGATGGGCAGTGGCTGGCCGGGGAGGGACGGGTTTTTGGCAAGAAATGGCCCGTCGGCTTTGGTTTTTTTGGGGGCAGGCCAAAGGGGTGAAGTGGGGGGAACCCTCTTTGTCCACCGATGGGGGAAAAGGGGACATTTCCAAGGCCCAAAAAGCCTGGCAATTTTCCCAATTCAGGGGTTTTTTGGGTTTTGGGGTGGTTTGGGTTAAAAGTGTTTTTCTGTCCCCAAACCTGGAAGACAAAAAGGCTGGCTGCTTGGGGTGGCTGCTAGGTGGCCGTGTACCGCGGGGCAGGTCGTCAAAAATGCGGAAGGAGGGAAAGGGGGGGAGGGGTTTGGTGGTGCTGGGGGGTATGGGCGAAGGTGGAGGTTTAAGGGAGGGTGTTCCCCCATCATGACTTGAGGGGACATGGGCAGCTGAAAGGAACGCTTGGTGGTGGCGAGGGGGAGGGGCGGGGGAAAGAGGGTGTGACTTTTGGGTTTGGGGCCCGGGGTCGGTCAGGCATTTTTTTGGCCAAAGGGGTTTCCCCCTTTCCAAATCATTTATTTTGCTGCATGTGATTTGGGAAGGTTTTGGTGGTTAACCACCTAAGGTTCTTGCCTCTACTTATGCGGTTTTCCGGCAAAAAGGGGGCATAGACATCGCTGGGGGAATCGAGGCTTGCTAATGAAGGGCCCCAGGTTGGGAGGTCCGGACCTTTTTGAACGGCAAAATTAGGGGAGGGGGTTTCGCTGACCGGGTTTGGGATTCTTCAGGGACTTCTGCGACCCCCTTCCTTTTTGGGGCGGAACCCGTATGCCCTCACCTCTCTTCCTCCTTGACTGATAAAGCGCTCGCAAGCAAATTCTGCAAAAAGACCACGTTGGACCCGCAATGTTCGTCATCATCATCCATAACAAGGGGAAACTTGTCGTCTGCTTCGATCAGGGTGGGGCTCAAGAAGGGGACCAAGGCGTTGCGACCGCCCGGGTTTTTGCCCATTGACCGGGTTCTTCCCTCCTCTGATGGATCAGTAATGGGGTAGGCAGAAAATTCCCCCTTTTTTTATCTTTTAAAATGCCTTCTGACCCAACCGCTTTTGTCATAAAAGGGTCTTCAGAAAAAGGGGTTTTCACCCGTGGTGGGTACACAGGGTTTTTGGGTGCTTCGTTGGAGGATGCTGATGATGCTGTGAGACTTTTGGCCGTGACTGGGGGGCGAGGAGGTAAAATGCAGGATACAGGTTGCATTAACCACTTAAGGTTTTAGCATTGGCCGACGCTGTTCGGTTTCTGAAATTCACCAGGGCCCTGACCCAGCGATGGACAGGCCTTGACGGTTCTGCAACATGAGATTCCGCTGGGCATGCGTGATGTACGCCAGCACTGGAACGGAGCACCTTCTCTAGTACTTACCTCATGTCCTACCCCCTCTTGCTCGCTTACCACATGAAATTTCGCTCCTATGTTCACTGAAATATTAAAAATTTGAGAAGGTATGAGAGTTTTTGACAGTCTCTTATTAAAAGACGGCAAATCACAGCTATTCTCAAATTCAAATCACAAAACAAAATTGTGGATTCAATTTATCCTGCAAAGTTGATCTCATCAACAAAGCTGGCTGCGCAAAGTGGAAAAAACACGTATCTGAAATGTATGTCAGGATTAAATAAAAGGTATTTTTGGCACCTATAAATTCACTGTGGTGAATACCAAAATTGCTGTCATTCATTTAACTGCAAAGTAGATCTATAACAAAAAAAAAAAGGCCTGTAGTGCGCACAAGTGAAAAAACACATATCTGAAATGTATTCAGATAATAAAAAAAAAAAACTAAAAAAAAAAAAGGTTAAAATCTTTTTTTTTGGCACCTATCAATTCACCTGTGGTGGACTAACAAAATTGCTGTATTTCAAAACTTAACTGCAAAGTAGATCTATCACAAAGCTGCTGTCTCCAAAGTGAAAAAAAACGTATCTGGACTCACTCGTTAGCCTCAGCGCTCTCCTGTCCATCACAAAGTATTTTTGGCACCTTTCAATTCACCTGTGGTGTCTACAAATAATTCTGTATTCAATTTAAGTGCAAGGTGCCTCAATGAACAAAGCTGTAGTGCGCCAAGTGAAAAAACACGTGTCTGTAATTATATCGGATATAAAAGGTATTTTTTGGCAAATCCACTCAATTCCAACTGTGTAACTACACAATTGTGGATTGAAATTTAACTGCAAAGGTGCTCTTAACAAACTGGCCTGCTCCAAAGTGAAAAAACACGTATCTGAAATGTATTGGATAATAAGGTATTTTTGACTTTCAATTCACCTGTGGTGACTACAAAATTATCTCTATTCACATTTCAGTGCAAGGATGCCTCAATGAACCCAAGCTGTAGTGCGCCCAAGTGAAAAAACACGTAACTGTAATGTATCGGATAATAAAATGTAATTTTTTGGCACCTATCAATTCACTGTGGTAATTACAAAATTTGCTGGATTCCAAATTTAACTGAAGGTGGCTCTATCAACAATCTGGACTGGGCAAAAGTTGCAAACAAAAAACATGTATCTGTAATGTATGTCGGATATTAAAAGGTATTTTTTTGGCACCTACCAATTTCACTGTGGTAACACACAATTGCTGGATTCCCAAATTATTGCAGGGTGGCTCTACAACAATCTGGACTGGGCAAAATTGCAAAAAAACACTTATCTGTAAAGTTTTGGATAAATTAAAGGTATTTTTTGGCACCTATCAATTCACCTGATGGTGACTACAAAATTGCTCACGTATTCAATTTAAGTGCAAGGTTGCTCTTCAATGAAACAAAGCTGGTAGGCGCAAAGTCAAGAAAAACGTAACTGTAATGTATTGGATATAAAAGGTATTTATGGCACCTATCAATTCACATGTGGTAACAACACATTGTGGATTCAAATTTACTGCACGGGTGGCTCTATCAACAAATTGGACTGGGCATAGTGGCAAAAACACGTATCTGTATGTATATTTATTTTTAGCTATACTACGGTTTTTTTGGCAAATATCATATTACACCTGTGGTAATACACAAATTGCTGTTATTCACATTTAAGTGCAAGGTGCCTCAATGAACAAAGCTGTAGTGCGCCAAAGTCAAAAAAAAACGTATTGAAATGTATTCGGATTCAGATACAAGGTATTTTTTGGCACCTATCCCTTCACATGTGGGTAACTTCACAATTGCTGGATTTCAAATTTACTAGAAGGTGGCTTATCAACAAATTGGACTGGGTCAAACAGTGCAAAAAAAAGTATCTGTAATGTATTTCGGTTACTCTAACACGTGCTCCTTGCTTTTTGGCAACTTTCAATTCACCAATGGTGACTACACCATTGCTGTATTCAACATTAAGTGCAAGGTGCCTCATGAACAATCATTGGGACTGGCGCCCAGTGCAAAAAATAAAACGTATCTGTAATGAATTTCAGGATAATACAGGTATTGTTTGGCACTATCACCTGTGCTGACTAACAAAATTGCTGTGATTCTAATTTAACTGCAAGGTGGATATATTCAACAAAGGTGGAATGGGCAAAATTGGAAATGAAACAACCTGTCTGAAATGTATATTGACTAATTAAAGTGGAGTTTTGCACCTAACAAAAGAGTTCTGCAGTTACTAGAAAAGTGTGTAACCTACTATAAGTTCAGGCTGCCCAATATCCAGGAAATATTTCAATAGAAAACTGTTATAATAAAGCTATTGCAGTGCAATGGTTACACTAAGTCTTGGTGAACTTTATCAGTATTTCATATAAAGAGCTTGTCTGTGTTCGCCGCGGGCCCCCCACTCCGTCCCCCCGTGGACTTTAAAGCGGTAGATGCTCCTTTAAAATTCTTACCAAAAACTACATAAAATCTTCCAATCTCTAATCTAACTAAGTTGTAAGGATCACATCAAACAGTAGAGCTATCTCAGGGAAGAAATAGATAAAGTACCATGAGCTGTTTGGAAACAAGCAGAGAGCAAGGCCTACTGCTCTGAGACTCTGAGAGACACTGAGGATGAACAGGAGGAAGGATGTTTCTATGTAAAACGAGGTTCATGTGATTTTTTCCCGCCCAATCGCAACCATACAATCCCAGTATGACGTCGCACACAATCTCACCTGCTCTATTCTGTAAGCTCATTTGCTGGCCCGCCCAAAATGACAGGAAGCGACGATAATGGCGCGATCTTAATAAATGATGCACAGGATTTAACCTAAATTACTCGTCATGATCTAAACAAATTTCGATCAATAAAAACGATGTTGTGCCGATTTCAACTTTGTCGATAACTAATCATCAACATACGGACAACCCCAGCCAGAGTCAAGAATGGGAACGTCAGACAAAACCTTAGTTTGGCATTGGCCTCTGGAGCGGGTCAGCCAAGAAAAAAACGGCCTTCACTCGTCCTCAAACGCCTCTGTCCCATCGGTTCCCTCAGCCAGAGATTTACTATGTGGTCTGGCTCAGCGCACTATATAGCGAGGATGAACCCAATTTGAGGAGGGCAGGTCAGCAGGGTATTGGCAGACAGCGAGAAATGGTGGCCAAATTCCCCTGCTTCTTTCAGTAGGCGGCAAAGTATCAGATGAGGAGAGTGGCATGGGGCGCGCATCGCGCGCTGTGTGGGGGTCAGCCTCTGCATACAAGACGGTGATGAGGACAGCAGTGATGATGAACACAAATCGATGAAAGACGTAAGCCGACCGACTTGGGGTGCCGGGGGTGAAGCAAGGGCTTCATATGTAGAGGAGAAGGAGGGTGCATCCAGCTTGCGCACGCGCATCGCGCACAGCGGCGCAGCCGAAAAGTGGGTTGTGTGGTCGTTGAAGTCCGCAGCGGTTGCAGCAGTGTGAGGTCGGGAAGCCAAAGCGGCCACGGGGTAAAAAAAACGCTTCGCATAGGTCCAGAAAAGTAGCGGCACAGGGGCTCAGTGACTGCAGCGGCGGGTTAGTAGCGTTAGCCGGTAAATCCGAAAACTCGGCGTGTGGCAGTTCTTTGATAAGGACACCGGAGGAGCCAAATATGGGTATATGTTGAATCTGTGGGCAGAAGTGAAGAGTGGCCAGGGAGCCTAATGTTGGCACAGACGGCACTGTGTCCAACACATGCAGTGTCATCCATCCTGTGGGCCTGGGAGAAGAAAGTGGCTCAGATGTGTGGTCCATCTTGAACTCAGACCTCGCAACAGCAAGCCAGCAGGCCAGTGCACGCAATGCATTGCAGCAGTCAAAGGCCCTCCACATCATCTGAAGATAGGACGACTCCTCGTCTTACTCCTCCCTCGCGACATAATCTCTCGGTCAGATGTATCATGCTCTCGCTCACTCATGGGCCGCTGTCGTTCAGCAGAGGCGATTGAAAAGAGACAACAATATGGTCCAACCATCTACGGGTGCAGCTGCTGACCGTGCTCTGTCCAAAGTTGTTTGTACTAACAGTCCTGCTTTCCCAAATGGTGGACTCTGCACCGTTCAGAGACTAATGGCTGTGCCGAGCAGAGATAGGAGTGTTCCGAAGCTCATAATTTCTTGTTCAAAAAGGCAGTACCCAGCACTTAATAAATTTGTAGAACAGAAGGTGGGCCAAGTCCTTGAGCTTATCGGTTTGTTCCAGGTGCACTGGCAGCGCCGGAGTCTGGAGCTTTTAACTAAGGTCAGGGCAGTACATGTCCTTTACGCAAAAGGGCCCACTGGTGAATGTTCTCCGGCCAGGCAACACAACTTGGGAAGGGACGCCGCTTATCTCCTCCAGTTGTCAACTGCGCCCGCCGCCCATCCACTCCGACCCGCCACTCTCTTTGTCAGTCTCCTCTCCACACCACTATTCAGCTCCACAAGTATGCTCATTCCATCCACATGTGTAGGGGCACGAGCAGTTGTCACGCTAGTTCTAACACTGGCTTTGCCTCGGCGTACGAAGTCAAACAGGGGAGGAACTGCTCCGTGGTCATTCAGCAAGAAATCGATGTATGTGGCTTACTCTCGTGCCAAATGAAATCGGGGGACCCATGGTGAGGACCAATGGAGAAGTAACATGGTGTCGCGCTGCACCGAGGAGCGGATGGTCCATGTGCCCTGCATGGCGCACCATGTTCAATCTGGTTGTGAAAGGTTTCTGAAGTCGTCCACCGATCTTTCAGAAGATTCTGCCCAATTGGCCAGCAAACTGTGCATGCACGTCATCATTCTAACAAAGAGGAACACTCTTAGCTTGCAGCGGCAGAAAGCCCTCCCCCAACACATCTGATATGCGGATGTTTCCACCATTGGAATTACAGACCTGCACATGTTGGACCCGACTGGATGAAAGAGGAAAGGCCATTAACGATTTTCTTTGATGATCCAGCGCGGCAGGGAGTTACTCCCCTCGTGTAACTTTGATGTCAGCAGTGGCGTCATGCGTGACACTGTCGTTTGTTGAGGCCATTCGAGCGTGGCCACGTTATTTGTCAGTTCGCCAGGACTACGGGATGGAAATAACGTCATTCACTTGCTTCATGTCTGGAACAGATGATCCGAAAAATCTGTTGGGATTGGAACTGGAGACATGGCGCCTACATTCACGGCCACTGAGTCCTGGTGGGGACTGAATGGAGGAGGACGGCACATTGGAGCAGTGCTTGTCGGTGAAAGAGTGGATTTTCTCCCCAGGTGACAGAGAGGAGGAGCAGGAGAAGTGGAGGAGGTAGATTGGAGCTGAGTGAGGAGACGACCGCAGATGACCCGAAAGCAGTGGCAGTATACAAATGGAGATGGAGGCAGGGAGCCCTTCGGAGTCACTTGTTGCAGATGGCCCGCAGCATGCTGATTTGCCTGGCTAGTTACACAGCGATAATAGTCGCATCCGGGCGAGGGAATGACTTTTGGCTCTCCTCTATTGGGACCCTCGTACGGTCCAACAATGAAGCCTTTTTCCCAGATATTGAGAGGGAAGACAAACTCAAATATATAGGGACAATCCTCCGTAGGTCACGTTGGCGATGACTATGTGAAGGCTCATCCTCCTCTGACAGGTCTGATGTGGGGTCTTCAGCGCTCACGTGATACTGCTGCGGTGCAGGGGGAAGGTGGGGGGACGGAGCTGTACAGCTCCATCATAGCCAGCAACCTAGATTGGAGTCACTTGATGAGCAGCTTCCTTCCACCGCCTAGTGAGGGAGGCACGTCGCAGCAGCAGCCGCTAGCAGCAGGACCTGGAGCAGACCCTGACAAGGTGGTGGCCTACTGGACAGCACTCTTGCCACCCCAATTAGAAGATCCGCTGGACCTCTCACTGGCAGCCAAAAACTGGAAGTGTGGCACGCACTCTCACGCGCGCACAGCTCCCGCGGCGCGCACAGTGGGATGAAGCTGGTCCTGCCCGGGCCAGTATGTGTGTGCATCAGGAGGGGGTGTTCCACTCGAGCGCGGGGGGGCATCGTTACCCCAAGGAGAACAGCTTGTCCACGCGCGCTCTCTCTCGCGCTCTGAACGATGACCTTTGTCAAGATGACTCATGCGTGGAATCGGACCAGGATTTCCACACCATTTGCTTAGGCGTCAGGACTACAATCAGCCATGACGCTCACCCAAACTGTGAGAATTGGTGTCTGGGTTCAAACTACCTGCCTCCCTCGAATATACCTTCATCGATGCCGCCACCCGGCCTGATGCCACACACTCTGCTGACAGTTTCCCATATCTGCCACCCAACCCATCTTTACCAGGGGGACTTGTATTGCCCCCCACTTCCACACTCTGTACAGTGTGCCACTGTCTGATCCCTCATGCTGCTGTTGATGCTTGGTCGCACACCCATTTGACATTCCAAACTGCTGTCATTGTGCCAACTCTCTGACTCATGCTGTTGCTACTGCCTCCGTCACCTCCACTCTCTGTCATTGTGCCAACTCTGTGGCCTACTATGTTTTGCCACCTCCAGAATGTCCATTGTTCCCACTGTCTGACATATGCTGCTGCTGTGGCTGCTGCGTGACCTACACACTGTGTCATTGTGCCACTGTCTGACCTCATGCTGTGCTGTGGCTGCTGCCGTGACCTACACACTCTGTCATTGTGACACTGTTGACGTCATGCTGCTACCCGGTCACCCTCCCACTCTCTGTCAACGCGGCGCACACTCACGCACGCGCGGCCTCCTACTCCAGTTTTTTGCCACCTCCAGAGATGTAATTGGTGCCATGTTCTGAATTCTTGCTGGCTGAGCCGTCACCTTAACTTTCTGTCATTGTGCCACTCTGTGGCCTACTACCGCGCGCGCGCGCGCATCTCTCACAGAATGTATTGTGCCACTGTCTGTCCTCATGCTGCTGTGCCGTTGACCTACACACTGTGTCATTGTGCCACTGTCTGAACTCATGCTGCTGCTGTGGCTGCTGCACAGTGACACCACTCTCTCACCTCCTACGCACGCACCGCGCGCATCGCGCGTGCCAACTTCTGAAATATGCTGCATGTGCCGTTACCTCCACTCTCTGTATTGTGTACTCTGTGGCCTCTACGTTTTGCCCCCTCCAGAATGTCATTGTGCCACTGTCTGACCTCATGCTGCTGCTGGGCTTGCGCCGTACCACACACGTTATTGTCCCACTTGTCCCTACCCCTGTTTTTGCCACCTCCGAATGTCTTGTGCCACTGTTGACCTCATGCTGCTGCTCCCTGCCCTAAACACGTGTCATTGTGCCCTATCTGCCTCATGCTGCTGCTGGGGGTGCTGCCGTGCCCTACAACTCTGTCATTGTGCCACTTCTGACCTCATGCTGTGCTGGGTTTGCTGCCATGACTACACACTGGTCATTGTGCCACTTGTGGCCTACCCCGCCCCCTCTAGTGTCATTGTCCCCACTGTCTGCCCTCATGCTGTGTGTTGTTGATGGTCAACTCCACACGTGTCATTGTGCCACTTTTTGGCCTCTCCGGTTTTTGCCACCTCCAGAATGTCATTGTGCCACTCTCGACCTTGTGCTGTTGCTGCCGCCGTCACTCCACATTGTCATGATGTTGACCTGAGCCTCAGCTTTTTTTTTCCAGCTGTCGCTGCCTGATTTATCAGGCTACATTTCCCCGTCAGTTTTTTGGTCAGTTTTGCCCTCTTAAGTGCCCGGGGAATTTTATTAGTGAAGCGATTTAAGAGCAGCTGCAGTCATCTGCGTGTCATACTAAAACACAACATTGTATGAAGACCAAACCAAGCTCCCTCTGCATATTTAAGCATGGCACAACGTTCTACAGCACCCTGCAGGCTCTGTGCAGCCTGGAAAGCTGTTTTTTAATGTGATTCATCCCAAAGTAATTCGGAACAAAGTTATTTTTTGTCGGGAGATTCGGCGAAGTGAGCGAACCGAATTTCGAGAAATTTGCCCATCTCTAGCGACAACCCCCCTTAACAGATGCTTTGAATCAAAGCCAAGGTTATACACTCTGCCAGAATTTCAGTGTGAAAGTTAACAAGTGATGTAGCTTGAATATAAAATTAACCCTGAATGCAGTTTTTTTTTACCTAAGTAAAACAGAACAAATTAACACACGTGTATGTTGAGGTTAAGCCCCGAACAAACCTAACACTAATCAATGTCTTCTGCTCGTCAGCAGCTAATCTCAAATATCATCTGTCTATACCATCTGTATAACAGGCTTATTAAAAACGCAGATCTTATGTCTATAATAGGCTTATGGCTACTCTTTAACCATTTCTCTTCAGATCGTCTGTTTATAACTATAACAGGCTTTGGTTATTGTTAGTGTTGAGCGATTATTATCGACAAAGTTGAAATCGGCACGGTATTTACGTTGATCGGATTTTTTAGATTAAGCGATAATTTAGGTTAAAATCTGTGCATCATCTACTAAGATCGCGCCATTTTCGGCGCTTCCTGTCATTTTGGCGGCCAGCAAATCAGCTTACAGAATAGAGCAGGGTGAGATGTGTGTGCGACGTCATGACTGGGATGTGTATGGTTTCAATTGGCTGGAAAAATCACATGACCTCATTTTCATAGAACAGCCCTTCCTGTTCTATCAGTGTTGTCAGCTTCATACAGAGGACATTTGCTCTCCTCGTCCAAAAGCTCACAAAAATTATTCTATTTTTTCCCACAGAGAAAGTCTACGTTCGCTGTGATCCTTAAAACTTATTTTAGATCAGATTTTGAATTTTTTTATTAGTTAGGTAGAAAAATTTTTAAAGGGAATTACCGCTGTAAAGTCACGGGGGGTGGGGGGGAGGGGGGCCCGGGGCGAACACAGACAAGCTCTTTAAAAAAACTGGAATAGTTCCCAAGACTTAGTTTAGACATTGCCGCAATAGTTTTAAAATTTTAACAATTTTCTATTAAAAATTTTTCCCCGGGATTTTGGGCGGGCCTGAACTTAATTAGTTACAAAACTTTTCTAGTAACTGCAGGTTCTTTGTTAGGTGAAAAACCCCATTTGTTTATCATTACATTTCGATGGGTGTTCTTTTTAAATTTTTTCCCCTTTTACGCATTTTTAAAATATAGCCACCTTGCTTTTTTAAATTAGAATCCAGAATTAGTATCACACGGGCCAAAAAATACCTTTTTTTTATCCGAATAATTTCAGATACGTGTTTTTTTTCATTTTGGGCGCAGTACAGCTTTGTTCATTGGGGCACCTTGCCCCTTAAATGTGAATATAAAATTTTGTAGTCACCACGGTGAATTGTAGGTCCAAAAAATACCTTTTTTTATCCGAATACATTACAGAAGTTTTTTTTTTTCACTTTGGCGACTCATTTGTTCATTGGGGCCCCTTTGCATTAAATGTGAATACAGAAATTTTTTGTAGTCACCACAGGTGAATTAAAAAAGGTCCCCAAAAATACCTTTATTATCCGATATTTTTTCAGTACGGTTTTTTTCACTTTGGCGCAGTCCAGTTTTGTTGATAGATCTATTTTGATGTTAAATTTGAATACAGCAATTTTGAGTCACCCGGGTGAATTGATAGGTGCCAAAAAATACCTTTTTTTATCCGAATACAAAAAATACGGTTTTTTTTTCATTTTGGCATACAGCTTTGTTCTTGAGGCACCTTGCATTTAAAAATATGAATACAGCAATTTTGTAGTCCCCAAAGGGTGAATTGATAGTTGCCAAAAAATACCTTTTTTTAAAATCCAATACTTTACAGATACGTGTTTTTTTCATTTTGACGACTACGCTTTGTTCATTGAGGCACCTTGCACTTAAATGTGAATCAGAAATTTTGAAGTCCCACAGGTAATTAAAAGGTCCCAAAAAAACCTTTTAATATCCTTTTTTTATAATTTCAGACAGGGTGTTTTTTTTCATTTTTGGTCAGTCAAGCTTTTTGTAGAATTACTTTGCATTAAATTTTGAACCCAGCAATTTTGTTTTGATTTGGGGATTTAAAAATAGCTGTGATTTCCGTCTTTAAAAGAGACTTTCCAAAACTCTTTCCCTACCTTCTAAAATTTTTTATTTTTGAACATGGAGGGAAAATTTAGGTGTAAGCGAGCAAAGAGGGGGGGGAAGACATGGAGGTAAGGTACAGAAAGGTGCTCCTTTCCAGTTTGGCGACAAAAACCATGCCCGCGGATGTCATTGCAGGCCCTCAGGGCCGTACGCTGGGCAGGGCCCTGTGAATTCAGTAACAACAGCGTCACCAATTGTCCTTCATTTTTTAATGCAACCTGCATCCAGCATCTTACCTCCTGCCCCGCATCACGGCCCCAAATGTCGTCTCCATCATCAGCTCCGTCCAACTTAAGCACCCAAATGTCAACCGTGTACCCCCCCACGGGAAATCCCTTTTCTGAAGACCTTTTGTGACAAAAGCGGTTGGGGGGCAGAAGGCATGTTTTAAAAAATCAAGATTCCCAAAAAAGGGTGATTTTCTCTGCTCTGACGCCCGTTACTGATGCCATCAGAGGAGGAAGGAAGCCGGCAATCGGGAAAAATCCCGGGCGGGGGCGGCAAGCCTTGCAGTCCCCCTTGCTTGTAGCCCGCAGCTCCTGGATGCAGAATGTCAGACGACGAAGTCACCTTGTTGATGTTGATGATGACGACATTGGGATCCAACGTGGTCTTTTTCAGCAAATTTGCTTGTGAGCGCATTCATCACTGGACAAGGAGGAAGACGATGGGGTAGTGTCAGTAGGGGTTTCCACCCCCAAAAAGGGAGAAGGCGGCCCCGCAGAAGTCCGCTGATTGATTCCGCCAGCCATGGTCAGCGGAAACCCGCTCCTCGCTAATCGCCGTCAAAAAGGTCCAGGACCTCTCAAGACTGGGCCTTCTTTGAGCAAGCCTCTGATTCACCCAGCGATGTCATATGCTGCCTTTGCCGTAAACATAAGTAGAGGCAAGAACCTTAGGTGGTTAACCACCACCAACATGTCTAGTCAATATGCAGCGAATTGCAAAGAGTTGAAATGGAGGCAACACTTGGCCAAAAAAGGCCAGACTGATGCCGGGCCTCCAACCCCTGTCACACCCTCTGTCTCCACCTCCTCCTCCTCCGCCACCCCCAAGCGTTCCTCAGATGCCCATGTCTCTCAGAGTCATGATCAGGGATCAGCCTCCGCCGTCGCCCGAGTACCACCAGCACCACCAGAGACCCATCCTACCCCTTCTCCTTCCGCCCGTTTTTGGGCAACCTGCACGCCAACAGCGGCCAGTTCTAGCAAAAACCAGTCTTCTGTCTTCCAGGTTTGGGATCAGAAGAAACACTTTAACCCAAACCATCCCAAAGCCAAAAGCCTGAATGTCGGCATTGCCAGGCTTTTGGCCTTGGAAATGTTGCCTTTCCGTCTGGTGGACACAGATGGGTTCCGCCACGTCATGGCCCTTGCCTGCCCTCAATACCAGATGCCGAGCAGGCATTTCTTTGCCAGAAAAGCCGTCCCTGCCCTGGCCAGCCACGTGTCATCTAAAATTTCAAGCGCGTTGTCTGCATCTGTGGCCGGAAAAGTCCATCTGACCACCGACACATGGACTAGTAAGCACGGCCAAGGCCGCTATATCTCTGTGACAGCTCACTGGGAGAGCTGGGTGGATGTCTCTGGGGGTGACGGTGGCTCTCAGGCTCGGCGCACGCTCTTCAAAACCGCAGGGATGGTGCAGGGTTCTTTTCTTTCCTCCAAGGTCCTCTGGTGGCATCACGTGCCCAGAGAAACCAGGCTGTGTTGAAATTAATCTGTC
Source organism: Phyllomedusa bahiana (assembly GCA_025379985.1). Classification (NCBI taxonomy): domain Eukaryota; kingdom Metazoa; phylum Chordata; class Amphibia; order Anura; family Hylidae; genus Phyllomedusa; species Phyllomedusa bahiana. The sequence continues at coordinate 37,848 of JAODAL010025374.1, forward strand.
TTGGAGACTGTCCACACACAGGTCAGGAGCTGTGGACGGCTCACCGCAACGACACTGAGCGCTGGCTGGGTGCCAAGAACCTTATGCCAGGCAAGGTGGTGTGCGATAACGGCGAAATCTGCTGGCCGCCCTTAAGATCGGTAGGCTGGAGCACATCCCTTGCCTAGCACATGTCATGAACCTTGTCGTCCAGAAATTTCTAAAGAGCTACCCGGGTCTGGACTGCCTGCTGAGGAAGGCTCGAAGTCTAAGTTTGAAATTCCGCCGTTCGCACCCTGCTTCGTCCCGCCTGGCTGCGTTGCAGCGTCAGCTCTGCCTCCCCATCAACCGTCTCATTGTTGACGTGGCAACACGCTGGAATTTCACCCTCCACATGCTCCAGCGATTGTGGCAGTAGCGCAATGCCATTACGCAGTACGAAGTGACACATGGCCTGACAAGCAGCGGTGCGGACCTCGGGGTGTTGAGCCACCGAGAGTTGAGGCAGGTGAAAGAGCTCTGCACCATCCTTGCCAGTTTTGAAGAAGCCACCACAATGGTCATTTTGGCGATGCCTTTGTCAGCATGAGCATTGTGGTGATCTTAGTTCTGCAACGATCGTTGGACACTCTGAAACAACAGGTCCCGCCAGCGTCGGAGGAGGAGACGGACACAGATGCGGACACGGAGCCTTTCTCTCCGTCGAATCCACAAGGCCCGACAGTTTCTCAATTTTATCGGTCTTCATTAGGCAGTGGTTGGGGGTCCAGCGCTACTGCAAGGCAGCGCATCAGCTCTCAGGGTGCATCATCTCAGGCAAGTTAGGGCTGTGTTGAAGCTGTGCCGGAGGAAGCGGAGGAGGAGGAGGTATTCCTAGACACCGACGTTACCGACGTCCCTGCCTTGGAAAGAGGTTGGCGCGAATTTGAGGCGGAGGAGGAAGATGAGGAAGATCAGTTTGCTAGTGCCCCTCGACCCAGAGGCTTGGGAAATCAAGGCTCCATCTCTCACATGAGTGCTTGGATGCTCCATTTCCTCCAACATGATCCTCGCATTAAGGCCATCAAAATGAACAACAGTTACTGGGTGGCCACCCTCCTGGATCCTCGGTACAAAACAAAACTCAGCACTTTCCTTCCACCCACCCAAATAGAGAGTAAAATGCAGGAAATGGAGACCTTGCTGATTGATCAACTGGAGACATCTGTTGCGTCTGCTTCACGTTCCCCAAATGTCATGGTGGAACAACATAAGCAACGTGACAGCAGTAGAGTGCCAAGTAGCCGTATCGGCGGCAGCAGGCAATGTGGCAGAAGCCTAATGGGTGACCTCTGGCAATCTTTATTTACCACCTCACCAACGCATGCAATGCAGGGCACACATCCAACACACAGAGACCAGCTTAAGATCATGGTGCACGACTATCTGCGTCTCAACACCGATGTTTTTGTATGTGTTTCGGACCCAATAGACTTCTGGGTATCCAAAATGGACGAATGGCCCGAGCTCGCTCGCCTCTGAATTGTACAAGGGAGGTACAGGAAAACTTGACCAGATGTAGGTTATTCAGAGGACATGGAGTATGGAGCACGGACAGAGAACAAAGTACAGAGACAATTTCCTCCAGCACGTTGAGAAAAATGAGAAAAAGAATGCAAAGAAAAAGGGCACCTGGGTGGAACAGGAGCGTTAACCACCAGTATTTCCAAGTGAATCTCAATTGGTCCGCACTCATACGGAGGAGCAAGCGCTACCCAGGACAGTGACAGTATATGTCCAGTGAAACTAAAATGGTGGTTGAAAGACTCCTTTTTCTGGCACTTTTTAATCTGGGGTCATGCAGGTTTGGGGCTCATGCTGTGGCCCAGGACAGGTATATTCAATGTCCGTTGAAAACTAAAATGGTGGTTCAAAGACTCCTTTTTCCGGCACTTTTAATCTGGGGGTCATGCAGGCTTGGGGCTCATGCTGTGGCCCAGGACAGGTATAGTTAATGTCCAGTGAAACTAAAAGGTGGTTGAAAACTTCTTTTTTCCGGCACTTTTTAATCTGGGGTCATGCAGGTTTGGGGCTCATGCTGCGTTCCAGGACAGGATAGTCAATGTCCATTCAAGTAAATGATGGTTCAAATAATACTGCCTTCTGGCACTTTTTAATTTATGGGTGATGCAGGTTTATGGGTCATGCTGTGGGGACATGACAGGGATAGTGAGTGGTCTGTGATTTTTTTTCTGTGGCCTTTATAACCTAAGTGTGTTGCCTAAGATGTAGCACGTATCCATTTGACTGTTGTGGATTTTAAATCCAGCTTCTCCAGCCCTGTTTGGGTGTAAGAATGAAGGTGTTGTTGCTCTCCCATAGACTTTAATGGTCATCGGCGATCAACTATCATCGACCATCGAATATCTTGTTGATGGTGGCCGACTATCGACCATCGACCGATGTCGATAGCCAACATAATCGCTCAACACTATTGGTTATCATTAGCTGATTTTTAGAAAATTAAAATGTATTACTTCAGGTTATTTCAATGACAGTTGTGTTTTTTTTTTTTTTCACAGAAGGTACCAACAATTTTGTCCTTGCGTGTACATATTCTACATTATGTACCTAAACTTCTTGGCTTTAAGGGTATATTCAGATGGCCTATTGAGGCGCACACAGGGATGCACCGCCATACACCTTAAGTTGGGCTGTTGAAAATATGTGCTGGCCTGTGTGTACCTTCAATGAGAAGCAGCTGTCTGCCTTGTATAGTTTTCTATTTCTCGGCACGGTGGTGATTTTACACAGCTCTCAATGAGTGTCATACTTGCTAATAAACCGTATTTGCAAAGTACGCCCCGCAAATACACCATCTGAACATACCCTTAAAGCGCCCTGGAATTAATAGCGATTTAAAATAAATAAATAATAATATCATTATTACTCTGTTAGTAATTGAATATTCCAGGCTTTTCTTTATTTTCTAGCACATCTGAATATGTCTTGACCTTTTCTCTGGGTAGAGCCAGTTGGTAGACCATTTGGAAACTTAAAGTTATCTGTGCTATCTGTGTAACAATCCCATTCATCACAGAGGTATATTGGTTGTTTACATTCAATGTGCAAATGTGCTGGAAGCTTAGAGCAGCCGCGCCCATGTTATGTGGATTTAACTCATTATATCCAGGATGATGCCACTAGGTTTATTATTATTATTATTTTATTATCATCCCTGCTACTGGCCAGTGCGTACTTCTAAAACACTCTGTGCCGGCTGCCATAGACATTCGAAGAAGTGACATATCACTTCTTTCTCCCGACACGTATCAAACGGTAGATAATCATAGCTCTCAATGATAGCTATGAATTACCATATTTCCAGGGCGTAATTTAGACTTATTGTAGTGCAATTACCTGCCGAATTATGCCCCACAAAGATGCCATGTGAACATACATTTATGGTCATGTAGCATGAACCTAATCATGGATTGGTGCACTTATGTCTTAACCCCTTATCGACCACCCGCAGTCTTTTTCAGGACATCAGGGTTTGCAGCTCCTGGCACCGCAGCAGCACTCAGAACAGGACTGTACTTCACAGCCCTGTTCCCAGCGCAGCCTCTGCAAACGCCGGGGATCAGGGTAAACTTCCGCTCCCTGGCGCTTAACCCTTTGTTTGCCGCAGTCAGTGACCGCGGCATAATCAAAAGCCTTTCCCCTGCTCTGTATGATGATGGGGACTCCCGGTGACCTGAAATAGCCCAGGGAATGGCTGCCCAGTCAGCCCTGGGGACCTAGAGTAGCCCTAGGGTTGTCTGTGTAAGAAGCCAGCAATCAGGACAGACTGTGTACTGCCCTGATTGCTGCCTGTGTCAAATTGACACAGATTATAATATATTAGCATATATGAATATTAGCATATTTGAATATGCTAATACATTACTAAGTGTAAAAAAAAGTAAAACTGTTATTAAAGTAAAATAAAGTAAAGTAAAATAAAAATAAATATTTAATATAAAATAATTATGCATACATTACACACACACAAGAAACCTACACATATTATGTATCCACACAAACATAATAACCTATAGAATTAATCTAACACTTTATTAAGTGTGAGATGTGAATGGTGTAAAAAAAATTAAAGAAACAAAGAAAATAGTAAACAAATTGAAAAAAATTCTGCAATAGTTTATAAGTGAACTTAAACTATTCCCTCAAAAAGTACAACTTGTCCCAAATAAAAGGAGGCCTCATACAACTGTGTCATTGAAAAAATAAAAAAGTTATGACTGCAAGGAGGCAAAGTCTAAAAAAAAAAGTGCTTGTTATGAAGTACTTTTCAGGCGTTCAGCTTAAGGTGTTAATTTTGTTCTAATGACAGTTGTATGCAGCAATGACTAAGAGCAGGAGTGCTCGAAATGTGACTGCTGTTTTGTGTGTAAAAAGGTGTCATGAAAACCTTTTAAAATATTTTTGGATGAAATTAATGTCTTTGGTGCTGGATTCGCTACTTTCTATCGAATATTTACTTTGGCTTCACAGGTCTTGTGTCCGTGTATTGAATTTCCAATTGAAGGATTTAATCATATCTCTCTCATAGGATTTTATGACTTGGAACAGGATTTCTGAAGAAAAGCAGAGAAAATACTGATTGGACTCCTTAAGAGATAGTTTGAGGTAATGCTTATCCTGTGCACAAACAGTGATTGACAGGTTTCCCTGTATAATTGGGCCTCCTTGGTCCTGGCTGCTGCGTCAGCTCGGACCATCCACTTGGGAGCTGGTTATTCCCCTTGATGGGCCAGGAGTTCCGCATTTACATGCATACAGTTAGAAAATGTGGCGGGGTAAAGAGTGATGTGCTCCTTGCCCCACTGACAATTCACTTAGCTACAAGGCCCAGTAACAAGTGGGCCCCCCGCAACATACTACTGGGGCACACAGCCCGTGTGAGACAGTGATCAGAGGCAGGACAGCCATGGTCCGCCGATCCCGACCGTTCAGCCTTAAGAGGCTGTGGCACATTGTAATGATGTAATTGGGCCACCTGATCAGCTTTCTGTACTAGATCAGGCTGTATACACCTATCTACCGACTGGATGACCTACCCACTTATATACAGGTATATATATATAGGTCTTATATACCTACCTAACGGAAGAGGCCCTACATACCTACCTACTAGTAGGGGCCTTACATAAAGACCTACAGACTTGGGGGCCCTATATACCTACCTATTAGAAGGGGCTGTATGTACTTACATACTAGAGAGCCTATGCACCTACCTAATGGGGGACAAATTTATACAGTCATATGAAAAAGTTTGGGCACCCCTATTAATCTGAATCATTTTTAGGTCTAACTATTTGGGTGTTTGCAACAGCCATTTCAATTTGATATATCTAATAACAGATGGACACAGTAATATTTCCGGATTGAAATGAGGTTTATTGTACTAACACAAAATGTGCAATATTAGTAATTAGATATATCAAATTGAAATGGCTGTTGCAAATACCCAAATATTTAGAACTAAAAATGATTTAGATTAATAGGCGTGCCCAAACTTTTTCATATGACTGTACCTATCTACATACTGGGGGCGAATGTACTTACCTATATACTGTGAAAACCCTATATACCAACCTATCTACTAGGGAACCCTATGTATCTATTTATGGGGGGGCCCTTTATACCTACCTACTTAGTGGCCTTATATACTTACCTACTGGGGGGGCTCTTTATACCTACCTACCTATTGGGGGTCTATGTAGCGACCTACTGGTGGAGCCTTAAATACCTACTAGGGGGAATCTTTATAGCAACCTAGCAACTTCAGGGCCCTATGTATCTACCTGTTGGGGGGCCCAATACACTGAATAAAAAGCAAAAAGGTACCAATGTTTTGAACATTTGATATATATTACCATTAACTACAGCTTTGTCTATAAAATGATGGTAGTCTCATGTTCAATCATCTTGGCTATCTCATACGTAAGTTTGACTTGTAACTATTTAGCATGTGCTTAGTTATGCAGATTCTTGTCATGTAAATGCAATGTTACTGTTTTGCTCCTGGGGGTGGAACAATCTTTTTCTTGTTGTATTATACAAATTACAACCTTTTCTTACATTCCTTTATAACTCAGTGTATTAGGTTGATTCCCAAGCGAAAGTTCACTGGTTCGAATTACAGAGCAGCCATGAAGAAGATTTTCAAGAAAAGACAAACTACATCATCCAGCTCATCGATCGTGGTCTCTCAGCCAAGAAAATTGCAAAACTACATCCTGTTAGTGTCCTGACAGTTGGCAAAATAGGAATTGAAGAGGAGGACGTCCAGGCAAAGTATCAGAGTCAACAAGTCAGTTTGTTATAAGGTCTATCAGTTCTGGCACGACAGACATGGCAGTGGAAGTGGCTCACATGCTTTATAATAGGGAGGTCACAGATGTCCATGCAAGCACCGTGCAACATACATGACCCAAGTTAGGAATGGTGACAGGGGAAAAAATTTAGAAACCTAGACTTTAATATTGTCATAAGAAGCTCCAGCTCGAGTTTGCAAAAAAGTACAAAAAGTGGACAGCAGAAGATTGGAAATGCGCGATTTGGTGCGATGAAAGTCAATAGACTGGGCTCTGATGGGTACAGATCTGTCTGGAAGAATCAATGGAAAAGAGAGCTAATGGACTGAGAAATTGAAGGCACTGGACACTTGGCCAGGACTGATGATGGTCTCCTGCTGAGCTATATGTAAGTATCTTACAAGATAAGTTACCTTGTACACTCGAAGATAAGTGGAAATAAATATATATTCGTGTTAGTGCGAGTAAGTACCAGGGAATGAATAGTGAAACATGTATAGATATGTTCAGTGCAACCTGTGTTTAATGCCAATACATGGTAAAGTAAGGTAGAGGTTGTAACTAGTCATAGGGAGTTAAGTATATGTGGAGTTAGAGGCAATTCTACTGAGTTTGGTGGTAGGTTGCTACTTGATACCACTATGGGAGTTAGTCCAGTTATGGCCAGTAAAGGGTTAACAGCTAATAGACAGTGTCAACTATGTGGCCAATCAAGGTCGCTGACAGAGGAGGATCCAGACAGGCTGTGAAGAAGGTAGACTGTCAGCCCTAAAGATAGACAGAGAGAAAAATGTGAGAGAGTAGAAAATGGAAGCACAGTGGAGATGGGCCCAGGAGGTTGTCGTCACAATTAATTTGAATTACTGCAGGGGAGTATTTTGCCTCTCTGGTATAGGTGACTCCGGCCATGATGGACATCCCACTCTCTGCTGACCCTAGGAGCAAAAAGGGTTAGGAAGAGAAGATTTGTGACACTGGCAGGAACAGGGAGACTGTACAGAGAGCTGCTCTTATGGAGCGAACCCCCAGAGAGAAGTAGGTCCAGTCAGAGGCTTGTGGGTAGCATGCCAAGAGGCCCCTCAGAGCTTGATCGCTACGCTACAGATGAACATGGACAGAAAGACTACTTGAGAGGTGTATGGCCAGTGTGGGGTTGACCACAGTCAGTCCCCAAATGGAAGTGGGCCTGCATTGAGAAAATGTACCCTTGCCTGGTGTGCTGCTGAGGAAAGTGTACTGTAACCAAGATGCCATGAGTAAAAGCCGGAGTTTCCCTGAACAGCGTATTCTGTACAGTTATTAAGCGCTGGTGCATCACACTTTAAGCATTCACATGTCCAACACTGCACCTCTCCCCACAATTAACAAAGAACTAAGGGTTTTGGGTGTTGCTTAGCCCTTTGTTTTATATGAGTACTATGGGTATGGAAAGGATGACATAGTGTTCCAGCAGGACAAGGACTCAAAGAATACATCGAGATTGGTGAAGAAATGGTTCAATGACCAAGAAGAAGAGTTCCTGGTGCCCTCACTGTCCACAGACTTCAATTCAATAAAACACTTGTGGATAGAGTTGAAGAAAAAGCTGTATTCATATCCAAGTGAGTTGACCGCAGTAAACATTGGGAACAAAGAAAGACCTGGGATAGATTTGGGTCTGGACATACTTGAATCTGATCAAGAGCATGCCCAGAAGGATTCAGGTAGTTTTAAAAGGGAAAGATGGATTTACAAATTGCTAACAAAATAATAAAACACCAATAAGGAAATGCTTTGGGAAGCCAAAAAACACATGAAAAAGGATTACTACCATCCAACTAGATCATAAAATAACAGGAATAGCAAAGAAGCATCCAATGATGAACTCCAGGGAGAGCAAAGAAGATCTTCAGCTGTCTGTGAGTACTGCAACAATCAGAAGGCGCCTACATAAAGACAAAGGGCGACATGTATGAACGGGCTTTTCGCCTGTTTTTTGGCGTAACCTGCGCCTCCCCGGCCCGAATCCGCTGTCGGACGCAGGGATACAGTGTTAGGCACAGCGTTCGCCACTTTCAGCTGTGCCCGGCATGAAGGGGCGGGCAATGGGCGCGGTGTAGGCATTCCCGGGTGGGACGCGGCGCGCTCGAAAACTCCGAGGCATGTACGATCGCGAGTCGGCAAAGTGCGGCGCATTGCAGCGCTCGGCAGCTCCGACAGTCAGACCTAGTTGATTCTGGTCTAAATGATCCGGCGGAGGCGAAGTGAAGCGAGAACGGAACATGAGAGGAAGCATAGAAGATCGCAAAAGGAATCTCGGCGCTCAGCTCCGTGCGGCATGGAGTATGATTCCAAAAAAAATCGCCTTTATAAAGGCGTAAAACATTATCAGAAAAAGAGCTCAAACCTTAAAAATAAAAAATACATAAATAAAATCACTTTCCAAAAATCTAGAACGGTGCAACATCAAGAATTAGGATCTTGGAAATGGCCGGGAAATACAAAAATTCAAATTCTGAAAGCTATATCTCATTGGTCGGAAATAAACCACCAATCATAAAAAGGAGCGACAGTGAACCATTAAAACCTATGGAGAACTATTGACCATTAAAAAATCAAAGGCGGGACAGTTTCAAAAAAACAGTAAAAATACAGAAAAGAGCTGATTGGCTGAGCAGCGGGGGCTTTGGCTATCTCGGCATCAGAATAGGAGCGACAGGGACCCATTATATCTTATGGAGAAAGTTTTGACCAATCAAAATCAAAGGCGGGACAGTTCAAAATACAGTAAAAATGCAGAAAAGAGCTGATTGGCTGAGCTAGCAGGGGCTTGGCTATTCCAGCCAATCAGAGCGCGAGCTACTTCTCCCATTTTAGTCTATGGAGAGATCGGCGCAATGCAATCTCGGCGCTCAGCGCCGTGCGGCGTGGAGTATGAATAAAAAAAATCATTTTTATTAAGTGTAAAACATTATCAGATATAGCGCTGAAACCTTCTCTAAAAATAAATCAGTTAAATCCCTAACAACGCGTTTGTCGCCGAGACTGGCGCTACATAAGGAATTGCAATATAGAGAATTGCTGGGAAATACAGTAATTAAAATTGTTTAAGCTCTTCTGATTGGTCGGCATAAACCAGCCAATCAGAACAGGAGCGACAGTGGCCCATTCTAACATATGGAGGAGAATTGACCAATCAGAATAGGAGCGACAATGTCCCATTATAACCTATGGAGAAATCTTGACCAATCATATTCAAAGCCGGGACAGTTCAAAATACAGTAAAAAGGCAGAAAAGAGCTGATTGGTTGAGCTAGCGGGGGCTCGTCCAGCTTAGCTAATCAGAGCGCGAGCTACATTCTCATAGAGTTCTATGGGAAAAGAAATGCAGAGCGAGCTCTGTTTGTGATTGGCTAATTTAAAAGAGGCGCAGTTATTTGGACTAATGGGAGAGTGAGCGACGTTCTTATGGGTTTTCTAATGCAATCTGGAATAAAACTGTACATGGGGGAAATCAAATGATAAAACTACAGAAGTTGTCCCGATGTGTATATAAAATGAACAATAATATTGGGGTTACAAAAAAAAATTAATTCAATAAAATATGTTTATTCTTTATTTAGTTACACCCCTACTATTTTATCCTTGGCTAACGAAAATAAAGAAATAAACATGAATTTATTGACTTAATATTTTTTTTTCTTACCCCGATATATTTTTTCATTTTATATACACATCGGTCCAACTTCTGTAGTCTTATCATTTGATTTCGGCCAGGTCCAAATTCCCGATCTAGCGCTGTTCTGGATTTTTGGAAAGTGAGGTTATTTATGTATTTTTTTTTAGTGGGTTTGAGCTCTTTTTCTGATGTTTTACGCCTTTATAAAGGCGATTTTTTTTATTCATACTCCATGACATCTTCAATGATTTCTCGCTGTTTTCCAGCCTGTCTCGAATCGGAATACATGTGAGGCGTGGTGAACTTTTCCCTGCATGTATGATCGCATTACCTCGGGTGACGAATCTTAGGCGCAGCGCCGCACTGCGCCCATGTCCCCGTACTGCGCCTCACACACTGGCGAGATGCGGCGGACTTTAAATGATACGTATGAGCGCACTACCTCGGGCGGCGAATCTTAGGCGCAGCGCCGCACTGCGCCTAAGTCCCGCACTGCGCCTCACCCACTGGCGAGGCGCGGCAGACTTTACACCGCATGTATGAGCGCGCCCCAGCGCCGACATAAATCAGGCGCAAATTTCGCCGGAAAACTGGCGGAAAGGTGCGCCCCGACGTGGCGAGATTCATACATGTCGCCCAAACTGTTTACTAGAGACCCTTGTAAAGGACCATTGCTGAAAAAATACATCTTGAAAAGGTTACACATTTGCCAAAAAACACATTGACTGGCCTAAGGAGAAGTGTCCAACATTCTATGGACAGATGAGAGCAAGATTGTTCGTATTAGGTCTAAATGGTCACAGACAGTTTGTCTGACAACCCACGAACACTGAGTTCAAATCACAGTACACTGTGAAGACTGTAAAACATGGTGCTACAAGCATAATGGTTTGGGGATGTTTCTCATATTCTGGAGTTAGGCCCATTTATCGCATACAAGGCACCATGAAGCAGTTTGAATATATACAAATATTGCAAGAGGTCATGTTGCTTTATGCTGAAGAAGACATGCCCTTGACATGGGTTTCAACAGGACAATGACCCCAAACACTCCAGCAAGTGGGCAACATCCTGGTTCCATTAGAATAATAACTGATGTTATGGAGTGACCAGCCCAGTCCAAAGAACTCAATCCAATTGAGAATTTGTGGAGTGACACCAAAAATGCATTTTTTTTTTATTGAAAACCTAAAAATGCAAATTAACTGTGAAATATAGTATAGTCTGTTACACAACTAAATATTAGCTCAGTGAGGTACAGAAAAGTTTAATCTGTGAACAAATTTCAGTTTATACCGCAAATAGTCGAGTTGGATAATGAAAATGCACATACTGCTATTTTTTTGAAGAGCTTATTATTAATTTTTCTTCATTTTTAGTTTATAATTTGATATGTCGATCATGTTTTCATTTGGATGAGAATGTGCAGTACTCCCAGTGCTTTTGTGCATATGGAAAAAAATGCGATTATGAGGATTGAGCTTTTTCTCATTTGTTTGAAACACACTTCTATTATTTTGCATATATCTGTATATATACAGTTGAGACCAGAATTTTACATACACTATATAAAAGACACATATGCATGCTTTTCTCATTATCTGACAAGAAATCAGAATAAACCTTACCTGTTTTAGGTCAATTAGGATTACCAAAACTATTCATATTTGCAAAATGCCAGAATAATGAATGAGAGAATTTTTAAGGCATTTTTCTTACTTTCTGCAAAGTCAAAAGTTTACATACACTAGGACAACTATGCCTTTAAACAATTTGGGGCAGCCCAAATGATGATGTCATGTCTTTGGAAGCTTCTGATAGGGTTATTTGCAACATCTGAGTTAATTAGAGACACACCTGTGGATGTATTTTATTGCACACCAGAAACATACGCTTTGGACACGGGAAAGTCAAAAAATCAGCCAGATTAGGAAGAGAATGTGACTTGCCAATCTGGTCATTCCGGTCAATTCAATAAAATTACTAAATGACACTAGAAGCCCTGTAAAACTGGAAAAATCTTAAAGCCAATTATACAAAAACCACGAAGGAAAAAGGCAAACTACTTTAATAGATATTATAAGTAAAATCAATACAGATGGCGCCCTGAGAACAACAAAAAGAAAACTACCTAGGAGGGTACAATCCACCGAAAGTCACTTTGAGCCCACTTCAAAACAAATATCGCCCAATAAGGGGCCCTTTGGAGGAACTGACCTAAAAAATACCCATAAAATTGCCCTTTCCACAGGTTTTTTAGAAGCATCAGGGATGAGGGTACAACCAAAGGGTAAGGCTTGAAAAGATTTTGCAAACTGTGAATAAGAATCTGTACATCAACAGTAATATTAGTCAGTGAAATGAAAGTACTGATACAAAGTGCAGTTTATCAAATAGTCCACATAATGAAAATGCCATCTGCATCTTGAGTAATATTTATTATTGTTATAATTTGAATCACATGTTATTGAGCAGTGTGCAGTACCGTGCGCAGAAAACAATGCAGATTATAGATAGTTGTCGCATGTTGCACAACATATTGGCAATATCGGTACAGTTGAGACCAAATTTTACAACAATATATAAAAAATAACAAATTTCCATTATTGAAGAAAAAAAAACTTATGAGTAAAGATACAAAACTAAATGCAAAAGCCAAATAAGAAGAGCAGAATAAAGTTTTTACTCAAACCAAAGAACTAGAGAAATGCCTTAAAAATTTGCGGCAGCCTCATTCTTCTTCTGATAGGGTTATTTGAACATCGAGTAGATTGGACACACTGTGGATGTATTTTTTGAACGCGATATGATGGGTAACTCGGAAGTCTAAAGAATCAGCCAAATTAAAGAATGTGCGACTTGCAGTTGGCCCTTGGGTGATTTCCATACCTGAAGGTACATTGTTCATCTGTGCAAACAATTATACGCAAGTACAAGCAAGAAGGGAATGTCCATCCATCATACCGCTCAGGAAGGAGATGTATTCTGTGTCTCAGAGATGAATGTGCTTTGGTTCGACATGTGCATATCAACCCAAGAACAAAAGCAAAAGACCTTGTGAAAATGATGGCGAAAGCTGGTAAGATTGTGTCATTATCCACAGTGAAATGAGTACTATATCAACATGGGCTGAAAGGCCAGTCTGCCAGAAGCCATTACTCCAAAAGAAACATATAAAAGCCAGATTAATGTTTACAAATGCAAACAAGAAGAAAGATCTACATTTTTGGAGACATGCCCTGTGGTCTGACGAAACTAAAATTGAACTGCTTGGCCATAATGACCATTGTTACGTTTGGAGGAAAAAGGGAGATGCTTGGAAGCCTAAGAATACCATACAAAATGTGAAACACAGGGTTGGCAGCATCATGTGGTTGGGTTGTTTTGCTGCATCAGGTACTGGTGCACTTCACAAAATAGATAGATGGCATCATGAGAAAAGATTATGTGGCAATACTGAAGCAACATCTCATGACATCAATCAGGAAGTTAAAACTTGGGCAGAAATGGGTCTTCCAGATGGACAATGACCCAATGCATACTGCCAAACTGATTACAGAGGGGCTTAAGGATAACCAAGTTAATGTTTTGGAATTGCCATCACAAAGCCATGATCTCAATAATATTGAAAATTTATAGGCAAACTGAAAAGGCAGGTGCGATCAAGGTGACCTACAAACATGCCTCAGTTGCATCAGTTCTGTCAGGAAGAATGGGCCAAAATTCCTACCAACTATTGTGAGAAGCTTGTGGAAGGATATCCAAAATGTTTCACCCAAATCATACAGTTTAAGATCAATGCTACCAAATACTAATGAAATGTATGGAAACTTTTGACTTTGAAAAAAGTAATAAGAATGCCTTAAAAAATTCTCTCTCTCATTATTCTGTCATTTGGCAAATATAAATAAATTTGGTAATCCTAATTGACCTAACTGAACTTCTGGTTTCAACTGTGTATGTGTATATGTTTTTTGTTTTGTTTTTGTGGGCCTATACATTTTCACACTTTCTGTACAATTTGGCTGCCAACTATCTCCAATTCACCTTGCTGGTTGGTGGTGTAAATTCTCTCTGGTTGCTCTGCAGTAAGTCTCTCAACATCCAAGCTGCTTGCAGCATGTAGTAGTAATGCTGCTCCAATAGAAATACTTTTTTTCACTTGAGACTATGGTCCCTCTATTTACAATTTTATATTCTCTTCCCAGGGCACTCGCTCAGGGTTTTTTGCTGGGCAAACTTGGTAATAACTTTTTAAAACTCCTCTCCACTTCCTAGGTAAGCTGTCTTGATGTGAGCTGTCCAACTAGGTAACCCTTCAACAAATTTTAAGAGATCAGCATGACATCACATCTTGGCAGAAGTGACCACAGCACTGACAAACTTCAGAGTTACCGAGTTCAGAAATGCATATACAACAATACAGGGCATATTTAGCAGAGTACAACTCATGTACACTACAACTGTGATATCACTGCTTTCTATGTAATCTGTTCTTAGATCACAAACAGCCATTGAAAGACAGTTAAAAAGTTAACATAACTTTCTGTGCTGTGATATCATTGTGTTTTATCTGTCATGTTTATCTTTGTTACAAGGTAGATATTAGCCTTTGTAGGTTGGGACCTGATGTTAATAGTGGCTCCGTTAGGGACATTGCTAGGGTCCTAAAACATTCCACATAGATCCTACCCATCACCTCAGCAGTCACTGTATAATGAAAATCAGAACTGACAAATTTGCTTTTTCAAAAGCGCTCACCTATATGACAGTGTAATACCTTATAAATAACCGTCGCCAAATAATACACCTATACATGAAGCATATATACTATACAAATTATTGCTCCTAAAAAAATTCCTACAAAACCAAGAACCAATTAATACTGCCAAAATATGACTAAATGCCACCACCATATGTGACTATCAGTTGTGCACAAGCGCTCTGCAGACACATATTACCACCATCCAGTGACCAAATAGTGGCAGATATTAATTGTATGTAAATGCTCTGCAGACATATGTGATTACACTGCAGTTACATTTAGTGACTCACAGGAGACGTCTTTTCTGATCGGAGTTGTTCTTTTTCCTCCATCGTCTCAAACCGCCATGATGACTTCCCATAGCCACGGCTTGTCTCTGCAGAATTTACCACACAAACATTTTAGAATCCTCACTTTTCCAGCGCTTATATACCTACCTACCTACCTACTGGGCCGTTTATATACCTCTCTACCTAATGGGGGTCTAGATAGGAAAGCATGGTGACAACCAATTCCCCAATCAACCCCCTTTTCCTATGCCAAGTGCCTGCTGTGGGGGGTGTGGAGCTGCTCTGTGGAAACCTTCAAAGTTATGTGCATCCAGAAGACACACATACAGTTAAAGAGGCCTGGAAGCCACCGAGCTAAGATTTGGGGCATAGATGATTTTATCAGGGGCATAAGCCCCACATAAAACTGACTAATGAAGCCCCTGGGCTCCTTCAATTGCAACATAGAAAAATAAAGCTCAACTCTCACAACTTAAAGCAGAATGGAGCCTAGAAGACTAACTGGTGGGGCAAGGAAACAAAAGCTTTCTAAGGGCTCTTGGGATATCTTTCACATCACCCAAGGTCCCTATGTTATTGGGGCCCCTGGGTAGCTGCCTAGTCTGCTCAATGGATAAGATAACCCGGCCACACGTCAATACCTCTGAGTAGCATCCAACAAAAATAAAATCAAATTAAATTAAAAATGTGCAAAGAGTAATGCCCCCCACAGACGAATAAGTGAAAAAGAGGACAATGGGGTGCAGAGGTATTCGCTCTTTAAGCACTGGAGTTGATGACTATCTCTAATTTTGACTAATTATTGCTGGCATATACATTTAGAATAGGGTACATGTGCCTCTTATAACCCTGACAAAGTCGCAGTCCTGCAATGATACAGGTGCGGTACCTGGGGACATGTAGAACATAAGCCACACTCATGTTGCAAGTGTCAACCATGCCTCATCTAGATGACGCTTAAAAAGGCTGACACCAAAACCATATACCTGTTATCTCGCAAACTGTTGCAAATGGAAGGGATTTTCCTGCCATTTCATATTCTCTTGCTTATTAGGCTAGCAGGATTCTCTGTGTTATGTCTATCTTGTTCTCTGTGTTTGTTTGGAGTGGTTCCAACAGGGCGGGACGAGGGGAAAAGGCCAAGGTGGGCGGTCCCTAGGGGCCCCTCTGCCTCTAAAAGGGGGGCGCAGTTAGTTTTGCCCTGCGCGACACCTAAGTAAACATGATGGATTTTTGATGAAGGGAGTGGCCTGCCCACCGGCAGCGCAGCGCTCCTGTCACTAATCAGCAGCCCTTTACCTTTTGCCTTTGTCTTTTCTGTCTGACCCGCCCCCTATTACCCACCTGCCCCTCCCCACTGCGGGGCGGGCTCCGTCTTCTGTCCCAGGAAGAAGCTCTGCACCACCCGAAAAACCCGAGGATCCTGCATTTCCCATCCATCCCCGTTTCCATGGAACAGCGGTGGACCAGCAGGGGAAGGGGGGAAACATCGTCCCGGTGCGCCCCCTCAACTCCCCTTGGGAGGAGAGAAGGCGGGGGCAAGCACAATTCAAATCGAGGAGGGGGAGCTAGCCCGGAGCGGAGGTGTGCTTGTCCTCCAGTTTTTGAGCTGAATTTTCATCCTTTGTGAAATGATGACAGCTCTCCTGATAATTGGGGATAGGGAGAGGAGTCATCAGTTCACAATAAGCCTGCTGCCCCGGAGTGTGTCTTCTCCCTCTGCCCTAGGTTAATCTCTTCTGGCCGGAAAAAGGGGAGTGCTTCACTTCAGAGGCGGAGGCTGAAAAAATATACACTCACGGAAACCCCCCCCCTTATATATACACCTTCTATACATTTACACATGAGTGTGTATGTATGATGTGGTGTTATATTATATATATACATGCTTAAAAGAAAATATACATAAACACTGTGCAATAACATAATACACTTAAGTCTTAGGCTAGGTTCACACGGCTTAACTACGGGACATAACTACGTCCCGCAATTACGCGTGTGGAGGGGGGGGGTCGGGGGGGGGGGGGGCTTTTCGCCGGCCCATAGACTTGCATTACCAGGGGCCGGGTATACGCCCTGCTAATTCACATGCCCTTATCCCCCCGCCTGGCGGATTCGCCGAGCAGGGAGGGAGAAAAATCCTGTTCTCTATGAGAATTGGTTACCGTAATGGGGGAGTTTCAACCGTTATGGCGCATCTGGCTTTGTAATTACGGAAATAAAATCGTCCCATTTTAAGCCGGGGAAACAGGGGCCTAAGGTATGCTCACACGGCTTATTTTGGAGTGTTTTTTTTTTCCGGGTACTGCATTAGTATCGGGAAATGGCCCCAGTATTACGGTAATCCATACTTCATAGAGAACATAGTTACACTTTTCCCCCCGCGTGTACAATCGATCGTATTTACGCGCGGAGAGATAGTGAGTCATTTTTGGAAAGGGCGTTATGGGGCCCGGGGGGCTATCCCCACACATCAGGAGTAGCGCATAAAACACGTGGGCCCGAACCCCAATGTATTACGGGGGCGTGTGATCATAGTCTAATAGTCGCTTTTTGTTCCCACACAGCCATCGCCAATAGGAACCAATAAGACCAGCTTATTTCTTTAAGCACTAAAAAAATAAAAACTTTCGCTCTGATCGGTTTTTTTTTATGGTAAAGACATATTCATAATTATGTTAAATTATTGTGTTGGCACTTTGTGATAATAAGAAGGTTTAAGGTTGCAGTTTGGGCATCTGGTCTCTAAGGGCATGTCCCCACTGCACGGTTTTTCGGCCGGTTTGCCGAAAATGAGCACAATGTTGCTCTATGGAAAACCTGTGCAGCAGTCCCCGAAGCATGGGTTTTCTGTCGGACGGTTTTGCCCCCGGGGGGTCCCGGGGGAAAACATTATAGGGCACAATCTTCCGTCCCGTTTTTCGGAAAAAATCGTGCTTTTCAATGGGGGGCTTTCTCCCCATTTTACTCTTTACTTTTCGCCAATAACTTTTTTGTTTGTCTCCTGTGGACTTGAGTGAGGGGGGGTTTTTTTTCGATGTGGGTACTTTTTTTTTGGCCCATTTTGGGAACATATGATTTTCTTCATTTTAGGAGTTGTGAAATGACCAAAAATTCCCAAAATTTTTGTACAAAATTATAATTTTTTTATTTCGGGGTTCGTACGTGATGAAAATTTTTTATATTTTAAAAAATTGGATTGTTTGGGTGATACAATTATGTTAATTTTTTTTTTATTTTTTTATTTTTTAAAAAAGGGAAAAGGGGGATTTAAAATTTTAATTTTTTTTTTTATGGGGGGGGGCATTTGGCCCATTTGCCTAGGGCACCAAATTGTCTTGTCCCGGCCCTGGTTCCATACTGAGCTTGTTAGGGATATATAAATTTCAGTTGAAAATGGCACTCTGTGCAGAGTGTAGGTGTGAATCCTTTGTATGTCTACTGTGGCTGATTTTGTCTACTGTTATTCAGTTGTGTTAAACTGAAGTATCTTGTTTCTTGTCTCAGCCTTGTTTAATCTTATTTTGGACTTTGAAGCTATTGGGGATATAGCTCTGATGTTTGTGTTTGGCCTTACCTAGGTATCGCTGTGTCCTACTGTGGTGATCACAGGCACAGAAAGTGGCAGAGGAGAAGGCTTGAAGCAGAGATAGCCACAGTTCAGGGGCTGCTATTCTGGTCACAGTAACACTCTCATCAACCACACAACTTTTGCCTCTCCCACTACAGCACCAGTGAAGAGGGGTCTGCACTTTAGAGATAATGGTGGTGGTAGTTGTTCCCCCGAGGCACTCTCTATAGGTGGTCTCTCTCTCGACTTCCTGTGTGTTAGATGATGTGTGAGGTGCCCTTGATTTGTGGTGCATAATAAGCAGGCATAAGACGAAGGGTTATCAGTTGCAAATCATCTTAGGCCTCTTTATTTCAACCCAGCAAGATGTACAGCACATGGAAGTGAGCAACCTTCACAATACAACACCATATTTTCCAGTTTCACCCTGTGAAACCCCGAGGCAGGTGATGTTCCCAAACCCCGTCCCCCTTAGCTAACTTTCCTGCTCCCTCCACAGTCAGGAAAGATTTAAAGGTTTAAAGCCACCTCCCCGCAGATAAAGAAACCCAAAAAACCCGAAGGTGTATATCAGTGGAGAGAACCACTAACTTCAGTAGAGAGACAAGCTCCCCCAGAGAGACTCAGAACGTTAAATGTACCTATCTTATGTAATCTTCTAATCCCCCCACCCGGGGTTTTTATGGTTTCTCCCACCAAAAACTTTTGGTAATTGAAGCTGGTACTTTTTTGAAAAAATCTGACTATACACAATTTTCCCGACATGCTCAGAAGCTACTGGATGAGCACAGGGGTGGAATAGGGGTAATTTCTAGAACATTCTTAGTGCAATAATAGCAAAAAACAGTGCAATTAACATACATTTTTATACACATATTAATACACATTATTAAACATTTTTTAACCATTTCATTATTTTAAATGTACCATCTACCCGATACTACACTACAGCCCCTTTTCTCATTAAACAGTCATTAGCTTAGGGACGTATTCAAGGGAAAAGTTTTTGGGCTACAGCAAAATAAAGTTTGGGTAGGGTAGTTGTGGGGGAGCTCTAAGGGAAACATAGGGAAAGATTGATAGGGACAGTTATCATTTTTCTCTTCCATTTCTGGAGTGTGCACACATTAAAATCTTAACCTTACAGTGAGTTAAATTTGGCAATCGTGAAGACAACACAACATTGGTTAATTGTTGGTCCTGGCGCAACTAATTGAACATTCTAGTGTTTACTTCAGGTATATCCGTCATGGAAGCACTAAGGGGGTACTTACTGAGCCTGCTCCATACGAGGTGGATGCCTGATCGCAGTTACAGCCCGCATCCACAGCTCTGATCCTGGTTATTTAACCATATAGATGACACAGGAAACTTGACAGTGTCATCAAAATTATTAAACTATGGGGCTGCAGTCAGTTGCCACCCCGATTAGCATCCCCACACTGGGATTATGGAGGGGCCATTTGACTGCCATAGAGCAACAGATGCTTAATGAAGGTCTCCATGCCTGTCCATCTACCCCTTTACCCCCTTCCCATGTGGGAGTAATAAATTACGAAATGCCTACACGCAGACATAGAAAACCCAAAACTAAATGTATATAGGGCATTACAAGGGAAACGTATGTTCAAGTCCCTTTGGGGACAAATTTTTACTGTAAATTTTTTTTTCATTAACCCCTTACCACTGCATCCAGTTTTGACCTTGCTGACAAAGCACCATTTTTTAAATATGACATGTCACTTTTTGTGATACTTTTACCTATCCATATGATTTAGATATTGTTTTTCTTTGTACTTATTGTGCTTTAACCCATAACAAAGGCCTGGGGGTACATGTCAAAAAGAGGGGGCTCCACGCCAGTTTTAGCACTTTAATAAGTGTAATTGTGCCCCAAAAAAATTTTTTTCTACAGGGTTTTTAGCGGGGAGTGTTATCGAACTTCGAGGGAAAAATTTTTACGAATTCTGTTTCGATTTTTCGATTTAAACAAAATTTAGTTCGAGTAAATTTTAAAAATTCGCCATGGTGTTTGACACGCCTGTTGCTCAAAAACTTACTAATGAAAAATGTAAAATTTGCCAATTTTTTTTTAAATCCCCCAAAAACCTGAATTTTAACAGTGTTTTATTGTAATTAAATATAAACAAACTTATTTAAAATCTAATATGACATCACCACGCTCATTAAGAACATTAACAATTTTTTTCGGTCCAAATGTTCCCACAACGCACCCAAAAGCTAAAACAAACCCCTTTGGAAAGGCGAAATTT
>JAODAL010025375.1:0-58742 GCA_025379985.1 Phyllomedusa bahiana
TTTGGGCTTAGCTGTATCCCCCCTAACTGCCAGCCTTTCATACTATTTTTGTACATTCTTATATTTAGCACTTTATAATCGGGTCTTTTGGGAATTGCTGTATGCTGTGCTGCCAACAAAAATTACAGGTTTTGATATTTTTACCCCAGCCTAAAAAAAGGGCTGAGCACATGATTACTACAATAATTAATTCCCTCTGAGCCAACATTACAAATATTTACAGGGTCACAGCGGTAAAAGTTTTTTTTACTGTTCCCAGAAAAAAAATTTGCACATTTTCATTTTACTCTTAAACACATCCCAATTATTTATCAAAAAATTTAACTCAAAGCCGAAAGTGGGGGACAGATTTAAAGATCATCTTAATGAGTGATTTTACAATAATTAAAAAAAAACAGTTTAGGTGTTACTTTTAATTGGGTAAAAACTGAAGAAAGTCGCCATATCTTTGAAAAAACCTTTGTTTAGAACTTTTTTAGGGGTAGATATAATCTGATGTTTGTTATTAGAAATTTTAAAAAAAAAAACACGGTCTGCAGATTTACTGGGGAGGTTTAGTATTTGGATGGGTTTTTTAGTGGTTCAGCACTCTTGCCCATTAATATTTTTTTAAAATTATATACTTAGTAATATATACATAACCAAATGTATAGTAGTACTTTTATACAGTAAACCAAAATTTTTCACAATTCTTAAAACTTTTCCCATTTTTATGAATCCTTCTTTACCCCCTCTTTGTTGCCACCATTCTCTCCTTTTTTTTGCCTTTGCATTTGTCAGTCAGTCTATAAGCAGAAAAAGGGTTTTTAGGAGGAATTGGGCCATGTTCATGGGCTAATTGGGGGAGGGAAAATTACGCCCGAAATTTCCCCTTTTGTGGCGGGGGCGGGGGGGGGAGCGGGGGAGGAGCAGGGGGGGGGCACTTCGCCGGCCCATAGACAATACTGTAGCGGCGCGTATAGCCGTAGTAATTACATGTCAATTTATCCCCCCCCCGGGGATTCCCCAGGTGGGGGAGAGGAGAGTAACCCATAGTTTTATGAGAATGTAATTACCGTAATGAAGGGCCTTTTGGGGCCCTAATTGGTGCACTTTGGCGCGTAATTACGGACTGAAATACGGCCCATTTAAAACCGTGTGAACATCCCAACTGTTCGGGTTTTTGCTGTGTTCCAATGGGTGTCTTAATCACGAAAATTTTATTTGTCGTCCCGGGAATTTCATTTTATTGTTTTTTGTCAGGGAACCGATAACTTTCTTAAATTCTTAAAGGGTTACTAATTTATTTTATTTAGATAGCTCTATTATATTATATTCAGACCTTGTTCCCATTGGGGATCACAGTCTAAACTCCCCGTTTCTGCATGAGAACACTTTTTAAGATCAAGGTTTTATACTTTCTAGCTCAAGATTTTACATTTTATATAAGATATAAATTTCCATAGTTCCAAGTGTAGGTTAAAAAAATAAAAGGGTCTATAACTCTACAGTGTTAATCCAGAGAAAGGCAAAAAACACTATAAGGCGGATGCCAGTTGCCCCAAATAGTAAAAATTTTTTTTTAAATTAAATTTCTAGGGTTGGGCGAATAAGAAAAAAACTTAAATTTCCAGGGACAAACCAAAAATTCTGAGGGGAGATTATTAAAACTTAGAACTGGATCAGGGACAGCTAGTGACCATGCTACAGAAGACAGGAATCTTATAATATAGTCCCCCACAGTATTCAGAGTTTTACCTTTTTGACACCCCCCTAAACTTTCACCCGTTAGCAATGCTTTTGTGCTGAGATTTCTCGCTAGAAGCAATTACTCTTTATGTGAGTGGAGGAGCAGGTGCGTGGAAGATAAGGACTCCACCATGACCAGATACCTCATGCACCTGCAGTTTACTCCATCCGCCTCTTCACTCTGAAAAGACTCTCCCTCCAACTCCTTGTGCGCTTAGGGTTTGCAAACCCCATGGGGGATTAAAATTTTCTGTTAAAAAAAGGGCTATGTGTTGAAAATTTTAGCAGAAGCCCGGCATGGAATTTAAATTTTTAGACCTAGCTCCAGCACCAATTCAAATTAACACACAATTATATTCAATAACAGTCAAAAAATCCTTTTTTTTCGATTTTTTTGGGTTGTCAGATTAAAAGTATGTTGTATAAGGCAAACAGTAGTTTTTTTTCCGTTTTTTTGATGTTTTTTTCCCCCCTTTTGGGGAAGGGGCCCAAAAAAAAGAGAAGGATAAAGCCAGCTTTATTACTTTTCTCTTTTTTGGGGTTAAGGTGGGACAATTTTTAATTCATTTTCGAAAAAAGAAAAATCTCCACCCCTATCTGATGACACTTTATTTGTTAAATGAATTTTAGTATTTTATTTTTTTCATGAAGTTTTTAAAAGGGGCCACCCGTTTGTGTTTTTGGGTTTTTCAGATGGCTTTATTGCAGGGGGTTATAGGGCACATTTTCTGAAGCACCCCCCACTAAACCTTTACTTTCATGTCACTTCTTTCTCCGCAAAAATGACAGGTATTCATAGCACTCAATTACTGTGTTTGAGGGGTATACTTCAGGCTACTGAGCGCAATTCTGCCCAAAAATTTTGCCAGTGAAAAATACCCTAAGGCTTTTGTTCCCACGGCATAATTGCGGGCCCGTATTTGGGCCCGAAAATTAGGGGTTTGTGTTGGGGGGGGAAAAGGGGGAAGGCGGCAGGGGGGGGGGGGGGGTCCAGAGCCCCCCGGGCCCCCAAAAGACATTCATTATTCTGGGGCGCGTATATGCCGTGAATAAATGACGGGCACTTCTTTTCCCGCTCGCCATATTGTGCGAGTAGGGAGGGGAGAAATTTCCATAGTTTTCAAGAAAACCCTGGGGAAATTACCTTTTAAGGGACTGGGACGAATTTAAAGCCGCAATTCGCGCGTACGGCGCAAATTTTTGGGGCTGAAATACGTCCCAGAATAAGCTGTGGGAACATAGCCTTAGAGTTGCACCTCCTACTGATCTTAAGGACAGAAAGTTGCAATTATTATCTTTAGGTAAAGCCCCCTTTAAACTTTTTTGGGTGTTTTTATCTCAACATTTTTGGCTTTTTTAGTCAGATATGCCATAGGTAGGTGTGGGCCTCATCTCTGGGATCCACACCTGTCAAGAGGAAGTCATGCTTACACAGTACTCTCTGTTTATTTCAAGGGGATTTCCCCAAGTAGGCCGAGAGGCCGTTCGGGTTTGTACTTGGAACCTCCACAGCACAGAAAGTAGAGTAATCCTTTAAGTACACACAAACTCTCATGTCTCCTTACTTTGTTTCATGTCTTCCAACTCCCTCAGTCATAAAAAAAGGTTTTTTCAAGGGGTTTTTGTGAGGCAGATAATGAAAAATTTCAATTTCCCCCTTTGTCACCTGAAGCCTTTTAACACCCTAAAAGAAAATTTTTAAGGTTTACAAAAAAAAAACCCCAGTGTACAGCTTTTTTAATATTAAGTTTATGTATGTTTATAAAAATGTATATAATATAACAATAAATATATTGTAGTTTTTGTATGTATATAATATTTATATATGGGGTTATATATAAAATATATTTTATATATGTTTTATATAAAATATTTTATATAAAATTATATATATATTTTATTTAATATATAAAATTTATTATATATTTATATAAAATTTAATACCTAAAATTGAGGGCATATTGGATCTCCCAGGATTGTCCTTTTTACGGGTGTGACTCTGTTGTTTCATGTTTCTAGTGGTGGGCTTTTTCATGTTTAGAAAAAAACCAGCACTGTTTAAACCGGGTTTTGCCGGGGGGATGGACAAAGAAAAACAGTTGGTTTTTCAAAAGATAAAAAGGGTTGGATTTCACAATGTCGACAAACATTGCAACAAATGATTATGGCTAAGAGATCTTGCAGCATTTTCCTGGTGTCACCAAGGATGATGAGAGCCCTAAAATATCCCTGTTCTTCTTAAGGTATGCTCACAAAATTTTTTTTTAAAAGAGTTTGGGTAGCATAAAATTCTTTTTCTTGGAATCCACAGCAAAATCCAAGTCATATCCATATCCTAATGATTTCTATGGGAAAAATAAAATGTCTTTATTTCACACTGTGAAAAAATTTAAGACACTGCTTTTTCACTTTAAAATTATATGCCTGATTGTTCACGTGACTGACACCATGTTCAGTCCATACAGTTATTCCAAGGAAACCTATACTATGGACTAATCTGTGTGCTGTACCATTTTTTCCTAGACAGATACTGCACTGGTATATATAAACATAATTTTATCCCATATACATTAGAAAATTGTCTTTTACATAATTATACAAAAAACTTTTTGTTTGCTCCTAGGGGTTTTAGCAAGATCGTTTTTATTTGTGTAAAATCAGAGGAAATAAAGGGGAAAATTTGGGCCCACCCGACCCTTTTTAAAAAAATTTTTAATTTTTTTTTATTGAGCACTCCCCAGGAAACCTACTTTTGTCCCCATACAGTAGTCCACACATGGGCCCTTTCCCCAAAACAAATGTCACCTGCTTGTTTTAATTTGTGATTTTTCCTTCAGTTTTGGTGTGATGAAAGGGGACTTTAGAAGTAGCAGTATTTCCCCCCCCCAAGCAATGTAGGCGCCTAATAGATGACTATCTGTTCAGGGGGGGGCTGCCCACCCTCCCTACTCAAACAAAGAGGAGAAAAAAAACCCTACCTCCAAAAAGTGCGGAAGGGAGGGACCTGACCCCAACATTTCTTTTCTTGCTCTGTAAGCATTATTGAAAAAAGGTAAAGAAGGCAACACTTTGAATATCAGTGATTTTAATAAAATCTTATCAAATTATACTGAGATGAAAAAGCAAAACAGTAAATGACTTAGGCAACCTTTTAAATTCCATGTTACACGTCAGATGAAGTATGCACAAACATATTTTTCAAATTCCCTTTTTTTATGCTTCCACTATTCACTTATTTTTATTCAGTGACCCCAGCTGCACTAAAGGGGGCCTTATTGTTTCCCTTCCCTAACCCCCCCTGAGATGGACGTTTTTACCCCCTTTTTGGGGAAAACCCAAATGATTGAAAAAGAAATTAAAAGGAAACCATTAGGGATAGAATACGAATTTTGGGGCAAGTCCAGTTACAGACTTTTAAAATTAAAGGGGGGTTTTTAAACTGGGCAGTTTCAAAGAGCCACGGGAACAGTTTTTAAATTTAAAAATTCCTTTTACAGGCTGGGGGTGGGTCTTTATAAGCAGTGATTGAAAACATCGGGTTTGCTATTCTACGTTTGTCTTTGAGTGCAAGGGTTTAAAAGGGGTTTTACTATGCACGGCTGCAGAGCTCTAAAGAGTGAAAGCTTCTCGTTTAGTTAAGTAAACAAAGTCTTACTAGAAATAATGCTGTGCAGGAGGTGAAAACACCAGGGGACGTTTGACTGCCCACAGTTTAAAAGAAATGGAGATAAGGGGAGAGCAGGGAGAAGTGGTCGGAAACCCAAAATTTAAAAACTTGGTGCTCTCGGGAGGACAAAAAATCTTTTTATCTCCTGCCCAAAAGTCTTCATTTACATTTCCCTACTTGTCAAAACTTAATCATTGGGGTTTGAGAAAAGTTTTAAACTTTTTTAGCAATTTCGGGAAAAGGGGGACCCCGGTTTGGGGGGGAGGGGTTTGTGCTGTAGATGACTAAAATTCCCAATTCGCTAGTAGTAAAATTTTTTGTCCCGGGTGTTAGCCATAGAATTTTATTTGGAAGAGTGAAGAGATCAGACAAAAATTTTTTAGAGGCAAAATTTGAGTATATTTGATGGTAAGCTTTCGAGGTACTGGGCTCTCTTCTTCGGGACTTTTATTATACAAGAAAAAAAAAATTACGGGCTTTTATAACCAGAAGAAATGGTTTTTAAAAGGAATTAGAATCTTTAAAAATAAAAAAATTGTTTTTTAAAATTTAGAAAAGTTTTTTTAAAACGGGGTCAAGAAAAAATTCGGGAAAAATTTGTGAGGCATGCGGAGGGATCAGAAAATTTTTGCTCTTATCTGTTAGTGATTATCTTTGGTTTGATTTGTGACCCTCACAGTTCATACTTAGTATGCATGAAACTGGTGAATATTAAGCCCAAAAATTCCCGATTTTTGAAATTTTTGCTTTAGTTTGTTATTCCCTTTCCCTTTCTCCCCCTCTGTGTTTTAAAAATGTATGAAAAATCTTTTAGGGTAAAACGGGAAAGGGAAAATTTACTTATAAACATGCACCCCCAAAACCCTATAAATTTCCCTTTGTTTATGATGTTACCCTTTTGTCATCTGGATGCGGGTTAGGAGGTCCTACCCCGATTCCATAATGCCCTTAAATTATTTTTCCCCCCCACCATCAATCTTAAACTTAGTTATTCAGAGAGCAAAACCCACTTTTTGGTTTCCCAAAATATACATTAAAGACCCGATACTCAAAATCAATATCCCAAAAACCCACAGACGAAGACCCCTCAAAAAACGAAGCTTCCCCCCCAAACACAAACAACCCCATTTACGGGCCATTAAACGATAAAAATTAAATTTTCCAAAAAAACAAACCAAACACCCCTTTTAAATTAAATTTCTTTAAAAAAAAAAAAATTTTTCCCCCCAAAAACCCCCAAATAACCCCATTTTCCCCCATTTCAACCCTTCCCAACCCCCCCCACCAACAACCTTTAAAAATTCCCCCCAAAAACCAACTTTCCCCTTCCCCCCAACAACTCAAAAAAAATTCCCCCCCAATTTCCCCCTCCTCCTTTCCCTTTTCCCCCAAATTCCCCCAAAATATCTTTTTTTCCCCAATTTCCCAACCCACCCTAAATCCCCCCTTTTCCTAAAACTTTAAAAAACCTTTAACCCCCAAAACCCAAAATTTTCCCTTCCCCAACCCAAAAACAAATTATCCATTTTCCCTTAAATTTTTATTTATATTTTTTTTTTCCCCCCTCCACCCTTTTTTTTAGGAAAGGGGGCCCGGGGCAGAGACTCAGTCAGCGAATTAATTCACACAGATTAAATATTAACAGCAGCAGAACAGACCCCCCAGTGGCCACACATTTCTCCAGAGAAGACCACTCTTTTGAAGTTTGGGCGGGGGTGGTTTTAATGGGATTTTTTAAGAAACAGAGGGAAAGAAAAGGAAGGGGAAAATTACAAACAAATTGCAACAATTTGAAACTCTGAATTTGGATTTTAATATTAATCCCAAAGTTTCATGTAGACTTTTGTATGAACGGGTTGAGGGTCAAAAAATCCCCCCTTGATAGCAAACAGATAAGAGAAAAAAAATTATTACCCCCTGGGTCATGCCTCACAAGTTTCCAGATTGTTTATTTTTTTGACCTGTTTTAAAATTTCTTTTTAAAACTTTTTATTGCATTTTTTTTTAAAGATTCTTGGGTACATTTGAAGGTCCATGTCTTTTGTGTATAAAAAGTCTTTTAAAATTTTCAGTTTCTTGTATAACATAATTCTGAAAAGGGGAGTAGCTCTCAAAAGGGCCCCCATAAAAAAATACTCAGTTAGCCAAAAAAAGGGTATCGCCTGATTTTTCACTCTTCTACTTCAATTACAAGTCTTTTCAGTTTTAAATTTTTTCAATAAATAAAACCCAAAAAACCCCCAACCCCCCCAGTTTTGTTCTTTATTTTTTTTGATAGTTGTTTATATTTTTTTTATCTAGGATGTATCATTTTAATGTTTTTGGGGGTTTGAAAGGTTTGGTGCTATCTTTATTCAGAACAAAGACCTTCTCTTCCAAGAAAAGGGATTCGTTTGAGCAAGGGGAAAACGCAACAAGCTCCGCCCCAAGTGGAAATGGGACACAGGGATCCCTTTAATAAAGCATTGCTTAACCCACTGGAAATTAAAATGAATGACACTTTGCTTATTTTGCCAAGTGGATTACCTCTGAAAGACAATATGAAAAAACCAAAACTTTACCCCGGCCTCGGAACGGGAACCCCCCAGATGGAGGGATGTGCCCCCCCTGGGAATAATGCAAGTCCCAAACCCAGTTTCTCGGGAAAAGAATTACCATATGCCCCCACATGTGTGGGTTTGCTTAAAACTTTGAAAAACCCAGAGGGCCCTTTTTGCAGGTAACAAAGTGCGGAACTGTCGATATTTTAGTTGTCCACATTGTTCTAAATCCTACAGCAGCTTGGGTGCCCTAAAAATGCACATCCGTACCCATACATTGCCGTGTGCATGCCGGATATGTGGCAAAGCCTTTTCAAGACCTTGGCTTCTACAGGGACATATTCGAACACATACAGGTAAGATGAAAGGCTGTCTTGTATCTTAAATGTGCACTCTATAGTAGAATTATATTTTTTTCGCACTTAAAAATTTATTTGTTCCCCCGATTTTTACGAAAAAAGTTAAAATTTTCGGCAAGGTTTTTTTTGGTGATCAAAAAAATTTTTTAAAAACATTCTTTAATTTAAAGGGTTTAAAAAACCCTGAGACATTATTAAGATCGCGCCTTTTTCGGGTTTCCTGAAATTTTTTGGGGGCCAGCAAATCATATTATGGGAAAGGGGCGGGGTTTTGAGATTTTGGTGGGGACGTCATGATGGGTTGTGTATGGTTGCGATTGGCTGGAAAATCACATGACCTCTTTTTTTACTTAGAACGCGTTTCCTTTTTTGCCTCAGTGTCTCTCAGCGCCCTCTAGGGAAAGGCCTTTGCGCTCTGCCTGGGGCCCACACAGGGGCGCAAAATTTGTCTTTTTTCTGCACAGAGAAACCCCTGCTATTAGCTGTGACCCTTTCCCCATTTAGTTATTTTTAGGGGTTTTTAAAACTTTTTATGTAGTTAGCTAGAAAATTTTTAAAAGCAGCACCTCCCGGTTTTAAAGTCAGGGCGGAGGGGGGGGGGGGGGGGGGCCCCCGCCGGGCGAACACAGAAAATCACAATCTATAAATAACAATGGATAAATTTCACCAAGACTTAGTTTAGATATTGTAGTGGTATATATTTTTTATTAAAAGTTTGCTATTAAAAGTTTTTTCCCTGGATTTTGGGGCAGTTAAAACTTATATTGGATAAACACCCATTTTTAAAGAAAATTTGGCAGGTCTTTTTTGGTTAGCTGCAAAACTCCATTTTTTATCAGTATACATTTAGATTTTGTGAAAATTTTACCCATTAAACCTTTGACTGTTTTTTTATTTCAACCTTGAATTTAAAAATTCCCAACCCAGCAATCTTTTTGTCAGCACTCAGCACGGGTTGTTTGTTCCCAAAAATCCGGTGTTTCTTTCGAAAAAATACGTTAGTGTTTTTTGCCCTTTTGCGCCCCAAAATACTGTTATTGACGAAAAGCATCTACGTAAATTTTTAAAAACAGCAATTCTATTTTTCCACCACAGGTGAATTAAAAGGGTTTGAAAAAAATTTACCGTGTTTATACAAAAAACTTAAAGATATTTGTTTTTTGACTTTTGCGCCCCCAGTATTTGGTTCATTGACGCAGAATCTACTTTAAATCAAAAAACAGAAATTTCCCTTATTCACCAAGGTGAATTAAAAGGGTGAAAAAAATACATTTTTATTATTTTCAAAAAATAAAGTTACGTTTTTTTTTGACTTTTGCCCCAACCCAGTATTTGTTCATTAAAGCAGCTTTAAAGAAAATTTTAAAAAAACAGCATTTTTTTTATTAAACCACAGGTGAATTAAAAGGTGCAAAAATTAAAGTTATTTTTTCAAAACAAAAACATTTAAGTTTTTTTTGGGATTTTTTTTGGGGGCACCAGTTTGTTCTTTGGGACGCAGCATTACGTAAATCTTAAAACAGAAATTTTCTATATTCCCCACGGGTTGAATTAAAAGGGGTGAAAAAAATTACATTTTTAATTATATAAAACTTAACGGGTTACGTTTTTTTTTGATTTTTTGCGCCCCCAGAAATGTTCATTGACCCCAGAAATCTACGTAATTTTAAAACAGAAAATTTCTTTTATTAAAAGGGTAAATTTTGAAAGTGCAAAAATACCGTGTATTATAAAAAAACAAAAACAGTTAGTTTTTTTGACTTTTGCGCCCCAGAAATGTTCATTGAGCAGCATCAAAGTAAATCTTAAAAACAGAAAATTCTATTTTCCCCCAAACAGGTTAATTGAAAGGTCCCAAAAAAAAATTTACGTTTATTTTATAAAAAAAAAAAAAGTTAGTTTTTTTTTTGTTTTTTGGGTGCCCCCAGTCTGTTCATTGACGCAGTTTACGAAAATTTTAAAAAACGGGCAATTTTTATATTCACCACGGGGAAATTTGAAAGGTGAAAAAAACTACATTTTTATTTTATAAAAAATAACATTTAAAGGGGTTTTTTTGACTTTTGCGCCCCAAAAACTTTTCATTGACGCAGAAATCTCGTAAACCCTTTAAAACAGCAATTTATATTCACCACGGTAAAATTAAAAGGTGCAAAAAAATAAATTTTATTAAAATCAAAACAAAAACAGTTCCCGTTTTTTTTGACTTTGCGCACCCAGTACTGTTCTTTGGGAACCCCAGCATTACGTAAATCTTAAAAAAAGCAAATTTATTTTTCCAGGTAAATTTAAAAAGGGGGGGGCAAAAATTTAACCGTTTATTATACGAAAAAATAACATTTACTTTTTTTTTGACTTTTGCGAAACCCAGTATGTTCATTGAGGGCGGGCATTAGGGAAATTTTAAAACAGCAATTCTATTTTCACCAAGGGAATTAAAAGGGGGCAAAAAAATACGGGTTTTTTAAAAAAAAACAAAACATTTTACTTTTGGGTTTTTTGATTTTTTGCGCCCCCAGTACTGTTCTTTGACCCCAGCATCTACGAA
The DNA here is from genome assembly GCA_025379985.1 of Phyllomedusa bahiana. NCBI lineage: Eukaryota > Metazoa > Chordata > Amphibia > Anura > Hylidae > Phyllomedusa > Phyllomedusa bahiana. Next base: position 10,843 of record JAODAL010025375.1, read on the forward strand.
AAATTTTAAAACAGCAATTCTAATTACCCCGGGTAAATTTTAAAAGGTGCAAAAATTACGTTTATTTTATAAAAAACAAAAACATTTAAAGTGTTTTTTGACTTTTGCGCACCCAGTACTGGTAAGTGACGAAAGGCATCTAGTAAATTTTTAAAAAAGTTTTTTCTAATTTCACAGGTGAATTAAAAGGGTGCAAAAAATACCGTGTTTTTAAGAAAACATAACATTTTAGTTTTTTTTGGGACTTTTGCGCCCCCAGTACTGTTAAATTGACGCCCCATCTAGAAAAATTTTTAAAACACCCAATTTTCAAATATTCACACAGGTAAATTTGGGAAAGGGGGCAAAAAAAACAGTTTATTATATCAAAACTTTTTAAATTTAAACGGTTTTTTGACTTTTGGCCCCCAAGTACTTTTCATTAAACCCCGCTTTCTACGAAAAATCTTAAAACAGCAATTTTTAAAATTCCCCAAGGTAAATTTGAAAGGTGCAAAAAATACAAGTTTATTATATCAAAACAAAACAGTTACGTTTTTTTTGCTTTTGCGAAAACCCGTATGTTCATTGACGCGCATTCCCGTAAATTTTTAAAACAGAATTTTTTTAAAAATTCACCACGGTGAATTAAAAGGTGAAAAAAAATACATTTTTAATTATATAAAAACATAACAGTTAGGGTGTTTTTTGACTTTTGCGAAACCCCAGAAACTTTTAATTGACGCGGGCATCTACGAAAAATCTTAAAAACAGCAATTCTATATTAAACGGGTTTGTTTTGGAAAAGGTGCAAAAAATCCCGGTATTATCAAAAAAATAACGTTACGTTTTTTTTGATTTTTGCCCAACCCAGTACTGTTATTGACGCAGTTTCAAACGTAAATCAAAAAACAGCAATTCTTATTAAACCACAGGTGAATTGAAAGGTCCCAAAAAATACATTTTATTATATCAAAACAAAAACAGTTAAAGTTTTTTTGATTTTTGTGAAACCATTTATGTTCATTGACCGCATTCAAAGGGGAAATTTTTAAAAAAAGCAATTCTATATTCACCAACAGGGGAAATTGAAAGGGGGCAAAAAATACAGTTTATTTTTTTCAAAAACAAAAACATTTAAGTGTTTTTTGACTTTTGTGCCCCCGTACTTTTCATTGACCCACTTCTAATTTTAAATTTTAAAACCCCAATTCTATATTCACCACAGGTGAAATTGAAAGGTGCAAAAAATACAGTTTTTTTATAAAAAAACATAACATTTTACGTGTTTTTTGACTTTTCCCCGCACCCAGTATTTTCCCTTTGGGACCCCAGCTTCTAGTAAATTTTAAAAAACACCCTTTTCTATATTCCAGGTGGAATTAAAAGGTGCAAAAAAAAACCGGGGTATTATACGAAAACAAAAACATTTAGGGGTTTTTTGACTTTTGCGAAACCCGTACTGTTCTTTAAACGCAGCATCTACGTAAATTTTAAAAAACAGCAATTCTATATTCAACACGGTGAATTGAAAGGTGCAAAAAAAATACAGTTTATTATATAAAAAACATAACATTTACGTTTTTTTTGACTTTTGTGCCCCCCAGAAATTTGGTTTCATTAAACGCGGGAAATCTCGTAATTTTTAAAACACCCAATTCTTTTTCCACCACAGGGGGGAATTAAAAAGGTGCAAAAAATACGGGTTTATTAAAAAAAAAAACATAACAGTTACGTTTTTTTTTGACTTTTGCGCCCCCAGAAATGTTCATTGACGCGCTTTCTACGTAAATCTTTAAACAGAAAAATTTCTTTTATTAAACCCACAGGTGAATTGAAAGGGGGCAAAAAATACCGTGTATTAAAACGAAAAAAAAACAGTTTACTTTGTTTTTTGACTTTTGCGCACCCAGTACTTTTCCCATTAAAGGGCCGGGCATCTACGTAATTTTTAAAACGCAATTCTATTTTTCCCCCAAGGTGAATTGAAAGGTGAAAAAAAATACCATTTATTAAAACCAAAAAATTTAAAGTGGGTTTTTTTTGGGTTTTTGCCCGGGTCCAAAAATTTGGGTTGATAGCCCACCTTTGCGGGTTAAATTTGAATCCAGAATTTTTGGGTTTTGATTAGAGGGTTTGAAAATTACCCTGGGGATTTGCCGTCTTTTAATAAGAGATTTTCCCCAAAACTTTTAAAAATTTCCTTCCCCAAATTTTTATATTTCTGGAATGGAGGAAATGAGGGGGTAAGCGAGCAAAGAGGGGGGTAGCACATGGGGTAGAGGTATGAGAAAAGGTGCCCCTTTCCCCAGTGCTGGCCCACAACACGCATGCCAGCGGATCGTCAGTTGCCCGGGGCCGTCAGGCCCGTCATCGTGGGTTTTAAGGGCCCCGTGAAACCCAAGTAAAAGGGAAAAAAACCCTTTGCCAATCTGGGCCTTCGTGGTTAATTTCAACCTGCACCTAGCAAATCTTACCTCCTCGTCCTTTGCAGTCACGCCACAAAAAGTCGTAATTTAGCATCATCCCGCATCCCGGGCCAACATGAAGCAGCCCAAATTTTCAACCCCGGGTAACCCCCCATGTGGATAATCCATTGTCTGAAGACCCTTTGATGGGCAAAATGCGGTTGGGGTCAGAAGGGATGTTAAAATCAAGAGGGTGATTTAGTCTGACTGGAGCCCAGTTTATGTGCCACCAGGGAGGTGAAAGGGAAACCCGGGCAATTTGGCAAAAAACCCGGGCGGTGGCAAAAGCCTTTCAGTGCCCCCTTTTTTTTTAGCCCGCGTTCTGGGTCAGAAAGTCAGGACGAAAAAGTCACCTGTGTTGATGTGATGTGATGACGACCCTTGCGGATCCTTTCCCGGTCTTTTCCGAAGAATTTTCTTTCGGGGGCGCTTCATTAGTGGAAAATGGGGGAAGACGTTGGGGGGGTGTCAATCGGGGGGCCCCCCACAAAAAGGGGGGAGGGGGGGTCGGTAGAAGTCCGCTGATTTGATTCCCCCAGGGCCCCGGGAAACGCAAAACCCCCCTCCCCGCCCTTTTCGCCGTCAAAAAAGGTCCGGACCTCTCAAGCCCGGGCCTTCTTTGGCAAGCCCCTTTATTTACCCCGCGATGGGCATATTTCCCCTTTGGGCCCTAAACGCATAAGTAGGGCAAGAACCCCTTTTGTGGGTTTAAACCCCCACCAAAATGTCTAGCACATGCAGCGAAAGCAAAGAGTTGAAATGGAGGGAAACTTGGCACAAAAAAAGGCACAGACCCCGCCGGGCCTCCCAACCCCTGGGAAAACCCTCTGTCTCCGCCTCCCCTCCTCCCCCAAAAAAACCAAAAGGGTTTCCCCGCTTTCCCCTGTCTTTGAGTCATGATCAGGGGTAAACCTCCCCTTCAGCCTTCCCCGTTTGCCCCAGTACCAAACCCGCCCAACCCCGAGGACCCCTATTTTAACCCCTTTTTTTCCCTTTCCCCCGTTTTGACGCCTGCACGCCGTACGCGGCCAGTCCCAGCAGCAGCCTTCTGTTTTTCCAGGTTTGGGAAAAGAAGAAAAACTTTAACCCAAAAAATCCCCAAAAAACCAAAAGCCCGAATGTCGGCTTGCCAGGCTTTTGGCCTTTTGGGAAAAGGTTTTCCTTTTTTCCCTTTGGTGGGGCACAGTTGGGTTCCCCCCAAAGTCATGGCCCTCGCGCCCCCAAAAAACCAGATGCCCAGCAGGGATTTCTTTGCCAGAAAAACCGTCCCTGCCCCGGGCGCCCCGTGTCATCTAAAAATTTTAAGCGCGTTGGCTGCTTTTGTGTGGAAAGTCCACTCCCACCGGGTCATGGACTGTAAGCACCGGGGAAGGGGGGGGGGCCCCTATATCTCGTGACAGCTCATGGGGTGGCTGGGTGGAGGGCTTTTGGGGGGTGACGGTGGCTTCCCGGCTCGGCGCACGCTTTCAAAACTGCAGGGGTGGTGCAGGGCTCTTTCCCCCCAAATTTTCCCCGGGGGGCATCACGTGCCCAGAGAACCAAAGGGGTGTTTTAAAAATTAATTTTGCCTTGGAGGAACCGTCCAACCCCCCAAAAGGGCAGGAGCTGGGACGGCTCCTTTGCAAAAGAGGCCCCCAGCGCTGGGGTGGGGTGCAAGAACCTTGTGCCCCGGCAAGGTGGGGGGCGATTTTAAAGGGGGAAAACTGCTTGCCGCCCTTAGGGTCGGTAGGCTGGGCACAAACCCTTGCCCGGAAATGTCATTTAAACCTTTTCTTCCCGAAATTTCTAAAGAGCTTCCCGGGGGCTGGGGCTGCCTGTGAAGAAGGCTCGAGGTCTGAGTTGCACTTCCGCCGTTCGCCCCCCCCCCCCCCCCCCCCCCCCCCCCCTCCCCCCCCCCCCCCCCCCCCCCCCCCCCCCCCCCCCCCCCCCCCCCCCCCCAACCCCCCGTTTTATTTCCCCCTGGCCCGCGTTGCGGGTCAGCTCGGCCTCCCCCGTCAACCCCTTCTCATTGTTGAGGGGGGCAAACGCGGGGTTTCCCCCCCCTCCACATGCTCCGGATTGTGGCAGCAGCGCCCAAGCCCTTTTGCAGTACGAAGTGACACTTGGGGTGACAAGCAGGGTAGGACCCCGGGGTGTTGAACCACCGGGGAGTGGAGGCAGGGGGAAAGAAGCTTCCCGCCCCCAAACCTTGCCAGTTTTGAAGAAGCCAAAACCCCCAAAAAAAGGTCAGTTTGGGGCCCAAAGCCCCGGGCAGGGAAAGAGATTGTGGTGATCTTTGTTTGGGGAAAGATCGTTGGGGCACTCTGAAACAAAAAGGGCCCGCCGCGACGGAGGAGGGACGGAAACAGATTTCGGAAAGGGCCTTTCTCTCCGTCAAATCAAAAAGGCCCGAAGGTTTTAAAAATTTTTTCGGTCTTCATTAGGCAGTGGTTTTGGGGGCCAGAGCTAGTGCAAGGTGGCGCAAAAAGCTTCAGGGGGCATATCTCGGCAAGCCAGGGTGTGTTGAAGCTGTGCGGAGGCAGCGGAGGAGGGGGAGGAGGAGGTATTCCTAGGCAAACCCATGTTAACCCACGTCCCTGCCTTGGAAAAAGGTTTTGGGGCGACTTTGAGGAGGAGGGGAAAATGGGAAGGGTCAGTTTGCTAGTGCCCCTCGACCCAGAGGGTTGGGGAAAACCCAAAGGGTTTATTTTCTCACATGAGTGCTTTGGGTGCTCCATTTCCTCCAACATGATCCCCGCATTAAGGCCATAAAATGAAAACAGTTTTCTGGGTGGCCAAACCCCCCCCGGAACCCCCCGGGAAAAAAAAAAAATCCAAACAAATTTCCCCCACCCACCCAAAAAGAGATTAAAATGCAGGAAATGGGGGACCTTGCTGATTGTTTAACGGGACTCTGTTGGGGTTGCTTCACGTTCCCCAAAAGTCCGGTGGGAAAAAACATCAGCGGGCGTGACCAGCAGTTGAGTGCCAAGTAGGGGTTGCGGCAAACAGCAGGGAAGGTGGCAGAAGCCTAATGGGTGACCCCTTTGGGAAACTTTGTTTTTCACACCTCACCAACGCATGCAATTTCAGGGCACAAATCCAAAAACACGAGATCAGCTTAAGATCATGGTGCACGATACTGCGTCTAAAAACCGGTTTTTTTTGATTTTGTTCCGGACCCAAAAAAAACTTCGGGTATCCAAAAAGGGCGAATGGCCCCACTGGCTCGTCACCCCCATAGAGGTGTTGGGCCTGCCCGCAGCAGGTCTTTTCTTTAGCGGACCTTAAGGCAAAAGTGGGGAGTTTTTTTACAGGGCAAAAGCACGGCTTTCCCCGATAAAAGGGGGATGGGTTTTACTTTCTTTTAAAATTTAATCAGGGGATGGATCTCTGGGTTGTTTTACCCCCTTTGCCCGGGGCACCGATTAGTTGCCGGGGCTACTTCACATTCCTTTTCAAACAGAAATGGCCTCTTGGGAAAAATTTTTTTTTAAAAAAATTTAAATTTTTTACTGCAATTTTTTTTCTCTTTTCCCAACAGTTTTATTTTTATGGTTTTCTGTGAGGAGACTGTAAAAAACAGCAAGGTTTTTTGACAAAAACCGTATTCCCCTTTACTCACTTTATCTTTTAAATTGTTTTCGGGTTGTCTTTTGGTTTTAGGGTCATTTTTGCTGTGAGATACAGCAATAATCATGGGTCCCTTTTGGAAAAAGAAATGTGACTTCAAGTGGTTTCTCCCCTCAAAATTTTTTTTTAGTGGGGAGAAGTTTTATTTATTTTTTTTGGGGGGAAAGTTGCTGTGAGATCAGCTATAATTTTTGGTCCTTTGGAAAAGAAAAATGGCTTTAAAATGGGGGGATTTCTCCCTCAAAAATTTTTAAAAGTGGTTTAGAAGTCATTTTTTTAATTTTTTGGGGCAGGGTGCTTTGAAAGCTGCAAATACTACAGTTCCCATTATAAAAAAATTTTGTTTCTAACAGACATTTTTCTTCACAAATTTACCCAAAATGGCTAAAAGGGGCATGCTTTGAATTTTTTGGGGGGATTTTGCTGTGACATGCAGCTATACTACAGGTTCCCATTCTAAAAATGTTTTTTCTAAAGACAAATTTGTTTTTTACAATTGACCAAAAAGGGGGGTCAAAGGGGCATGCTTTTAATTTTTTTGGGGTTTTTCTGTGACATGGGAGCTTATACAGGGCCTATTCTAAAATTTTGTTTTTTTTTCCTTACCCGGGGACTATTTGGTTTTTTAACAATTGACAATTGGGGGATTTCCAAGGGGGTTTTTGCTTTGAATTTTTGGGGGCATTTTGCTGTGACCTGCAGCTATATAAGGTCCTATTCAAAAAAGTTGTTTCTAACAGACATTTGTTCTTCACAATTGACCAAAAATGGCTCAAGGGTTTATGCTTTGAAATTTTTGGGGGGGGATTTTTCTGTGACATGAAACTATATACAGGTTCCCTTTTTTAAAAAATGTTTTTTCCCAAAAGACATTTGTTCTGCCCCAAATTTTCAAGTGTTTGGGTCAAGGGGGATGGTGCTGTCAAAAAACAGGAATAGGTAGGGGCACGGGTTTAAAGGGGCACATTTGCAAAAAGGGCTTTTTTTTGCAAGATCTTTTTCCCTAGCTTTTCCCAAACCCTGTATTGGGGGACAACCCATTTAATACAATTTAAAAAAAAGAGAAACAAAAGGGGCTTTGGGGGGATTATCCTATTTTAAAAATGTGTTTTTAGAATTAAAGTACTAAAAAATTGATGTTCAAAAAAGGGTGTTAAAAAAATTCCTTTTGAATTGGGACAAGGGAGGGACAGGAAAACTTGACCAGATGTAGGTTTTTTCAGAGAAAAATGGAGTATTTGGGGACAGACAGAGAACAAAAATCGAGCCATTTTTCCTCCCGCACGTTTAGTAAAAAAGAGAAAAAGAATGGCCCCGATAAAGGGCACCTGGGGGGGTTAAAGGAGCGGTTAAACCCCCCAGTATTTCCCAATTGTTGCTCAAATTTGGGGCCACAATTTTCGGAGGGCAAAACGCTTTCCCGGTATTTACCCTTTTAAGAGGAAAGGGGGGGAGTTTTAACCCCTTTTCCCCTTTTTGCACTCTGCCCTTTGAAAAGAAAGTTTTTTTTGCTGCGTCATTTACCCAAAAAATTTTAAACCTGGTGTTAAATAAAATGACGGACGCCCGCCGGGGGTTTCACCGCACCCCCTGTAAATCCGGGCCCGGGGGCATGCTGTGGCCCGGACAGGGGATAGTCAAGTAAAATGAAATAAAAATGGGTTTGGGTTTAAAGTTTCCCTTTTTGGCACTTTTTAATGTGGGGGTCATTTCAGGTTTGGGGCTCATGCTGTGGCCCAGGGGCAGGTATGGGCAATGTCCGGGGAAACTAAAAAGGTGGTTTAAAGAAACTCCTTTTTCCGGCACTTTTAAATGTGGGGGTCCTGCAGGGTTTTGGGGGTTGCTGTGGCCCCGGACAGGGATAGTTTAATGTCCCGGGAAAATAAAATGGGGGTTTAAAGATTTTTTCCGGACTTTTTTTAAAAGTGGGGGTTTGGAGGGTTTGGGGTCATGCTGTGGCCCAGGCCCGGTATTTGTCAATTTCCGTGAAAAAATAAAATGGTGGGTTTTTAAAAACTCCTTTTTCGGCACTTTTTAAAAGTGGGGGGGCTTTCGGTTTGGGGGGTTAAAGCTGTGGCCCAGGGGCAGGTATAGTTTAAAAGTCCCGTGAAACTTAAAAGGGGGGTTTAAAGGGGGCCCTTTTTTGGAAATTTTTTAAAAGGGGGGGGATCAGCGGGTTTTGGGGGTTTGCTGTGGCCCAGGACAGGGAAAAGTCAATGTCCAAATTCAACTAAAAGGTGGTTTTAAAGATCCTTTTTTTCCGGCACTTTTTAAAAGTGGGGGGATTGGGAAAGGGTTTGGGGGTCAAAGCTTTTGGACCAGGACGGTATAGTCAATTTTCCCGTGAAAAATAAAATGGTGGGTTGGAAGACTCCTTTTTTCCCGGGACTTTTTAAATGGTGGGGGGCATGCAGGTTTGGGGCTCATGCTTTGGCCCAGGACCCCGGTATAGTCAAAGTCCAAATGAAAATAAAAAATTTGGGGTTTAAAAACTCCTTTTTCCGGCCCCTTTTTAATTTGGGGGGCAAAGCAGGGTTTTTGGGGTCTTTCTGTGGCCCGGACAGGGTTTTTTTTAAAAGTCCTTTGGGGAATAAAATGGTGGTTGAAAAAAACCCCTTTTTTTTTGGGGAATTTTTAAATGTGGGGGGGCTTGCAGGTTTGGGGGGGTCATGCTGTGGCCCCCGGGAAAAGGGGTAGGCATGGGCCCCGGGAAAAATTAAAGGGGGGGGTTTTAAAGGACCCTTTTTCGTCCTTTTTAAATGTGGGGGTTTATGCAAAGGTTTTGGGGGTCATTTTGCGTTCCCGGGCCCCGGGTTTTTCAATGTCCAGTTCAAAGTAAAAATGTGGTTCAAAAATTTCGCCTTCTGGCACTTTTTAATTTGTGGGTGATGCAGGTTTAAAGGGTTTTTGGCTGTGGACAGCGGGGATAGTAAATGGTTTTGTGACTTTTTTTTTTGTGCCCTTTTTAACCTAAGTGTTTTTCCCCTAAGATTTTAGGACGTACCCCTTTGACTGTTGTGGATTTTTAATTTCAGCTTCCCCCACCCTTTTTGGGGGTAAAAATTGAAGGTTTTTTGTTGCTCCCCCCCATAATTTTAAATGGAAAACGCGCAAAATCGATGCTCACTATCAAAAAACCCCTTATCGATAGGGGCCCCGACTATCGATTCGATCAAATCCGAAAGCCCTTTGCAATCGCTAAAACCACAAATTATAATGCTTTATTTTTTTAAATAAGGGGAAAGGGGTTTGTTTCTTTTCCGCCTATTTTGAAACCCAACATTTTAAAGCCTTTTCATTACAGGCAGCTGTGTCACGTGATCCCCAGTCTGATAAACAGTCCACTGCATGCCTCTTTGTGTACAAAGAAAGTGGTGGCCCTTTTTGGGGCCCAACAACCCGTAAACTACTGGGTTTAAAACACCCCAAATCTACCATCTCTTCAGGTAGTTTTTTTTTCCCTTTTAAACCCCAAACTGAAACCTTTCCCCCCTATTCTTTATATGTCCCCCCAAATGGCGGGAAGAGACCCCCTTTTGCTTTTTTTAAAAGGAAGAAAGGGGAAAAGTGTTATAAGCAAGTCCCTACTATGACAACTACAGGGTTAAAGTATCAATCAAAAGTGATAAAACCCCCTTACAAATAGGAAAATTTATTGTATGACATTTTTGATAAATTTTTAAAGAAGTCAGTGTACAGCTTGTAAAAAAGGTACTTCACCCCGGGGTGTTTTTAAAAAGGCTTTTCAATCCGGAAAGCGCTCCAAAAAAATGTACCCCAAAGAAAAAATCCAAAAATGTTTCTGGGGTGTTTGGATGCGTTTTTTTTTGCAAACAGAATCGCACCCTTTAAATTTTAAAAGGGGGTCGTGCGTCAAACGGATCAAGAATTGGCATGTCCCCTTCTTTTAACCAAATCTGAAAGAGGCATCCAAAAAGCCCTATAAAACACGAAACGGGGGTTCCCCGTCACTGAAAGCCGTGCGTGTTTTAAATTGAATCAAATGTTAAAACAAACTGCACATTGTTGATGCGTGTTTTGGGGCCGTTTTTGGGGGAACAACCCTTTTCACTTTTAGGGAAAATTTTGGGATTTTTTCTTACCCTTTTATTTTTTTATACCAAAAGAAACAATTTTTGGGGTGCCTCCCAAAAAAGCTCAAACCACAGCCAAACAAAGACCCAAACTGTTTGGGGGACTTTTTGAGCCCGGGTTTTCCCCTCCGCAAATCCGGCGGGGAATTTAAGGGGGGGGACAGGGGGGGCCCAAAACGTGGCAGGGGCGCCGATCCCCGGCCCCATAGAAAATGTCCCTTACTACAGCGCGTACGCGGGCCCTAAATAATGTGCCGTTTACTTTCTCCCCCCCGGGGCGGTTTTCCCCGGGGGGGGAGGGGCCGGGGTCCACTGTTCTCTATGAGAGCAATTGGAAATTTTCCCCCTAATTACTCAGAAGGGAAATTTGGGGGGGCCCTACGCAGGGGCAAATCCCGCGCGGGGTAAAGGCGCCCCGTCCGCCAAAAAAAAAAGCCGTGTGAAAGGGCCCTTTGTGTTACAAGGTCTCAGGTGTGGATTTGGTAGCAGGTGTGTTAAATTTGTGTTATTGCTCTCAACTCTCTATATTAGTCACTGGAAGCAGAACTGGGACAAAGGATTTGGTGCCTATGCAAATAAGACATAAGCTCCTCTATTGGAAAATTCAGCCCACTACTACTTCGTTGGCCCCCTTTTGCCTGGGATTTGAATCACCGGTCACCAACTTCACCTAACAATTGTCCAGGCCCTGACTGTAAGTTCAATATGGCACCTCATGGCAAAGAACTGTCTAATGATCTGAAGAAAAGTATTGTTGTGCTACATCATGATGGCCTAGGCTATAAGAAGATTGCCAACACCATGAAACTGAACTGCTGCAATGGCCAAACATACGTGGTTTATCAAAAAAAAATTTCCCCACTCAAAACGGCCCCGGGTCACCAAAATAGTTGAAGTGCACACTCTGCTCTATCCAGATTTGTTTTTTTTCAAAAAAGACGTAAAGTGCCGCAACAGCGCAGACTTAAAAGGGGTGGAAGGTTACCCTGTCAGTGCTCAGCCCAATCCGAACACACCGAATTGGTCTGCTGCGGTCACCCGGGAACAAGCCTCTTCAAAGATGATGCACAAAAGCCTCATTTGCTAAGACAACAGAATAAGGACATGGATTACGGGAACCACTTTTTGGTTCATATTTTTTCAAGCATGTCGGGCAGAAACCCAGGTGAGTGTGTCTTCCCTACAGTCAAACATGATTGTGGGAGAGTCATGGTTTGGGGCTGCATGAGTGCTGCCAGCTGTGGAGAGCTACAGTACATGTGCCGTGAGATACTGAAGCAGAACATGATCCCCTTCCTTCGAAAATTTGTGGCAGGACAGTACTCCAACATGATAACCCAAACACACCTCTAAGACAACCATAGCCTTTTTTACAAAAAAATGGGGGAAAAGGGTGCTGGACTGGCCAACATGTCTCCAGACCTAAAGCATAGTTGCCAACCCCCCTTTTGGAGGGAGCTTCCCGCTAAGGGGCATCGCCCGCCCCCTGGGAGGTTTTTGCGAACCTCCCCGCCAGAGGATGGGGTCTTTAAATGAATTCGGCACCTGGGCCGTTCCGCGGGCGGGGGGTTTGGGTCCACCAAAGGGGGGGGCCTGCCCCGGGGCCCCCCTTTTTAAACCGCCCCGGGATTCCCACTGCCGTGCGGCCCCGGCTGCCCCAGGGCAGCACCCTGCAGCTCCGTGCACTCTTTACAGGGAGGGGTCAGGAGGGATTTTCCCTCCGCCTTCTCCCCTGTATGTACAGCCCCCGGGGTGCCTGTAATACTTTTTATCACGCAGGGTGTGACGCACGGCTGACTCACTCCCCCTCGACGCTGCTCCCGGCGGCAGCTTCTGCTGGCCCCGGAATCTCCGGAGCCAGGGAACCAGGGAGGGAATAGATTTTATAATTTTTATTAGCTATGGGGGGACACCGGATAAAGGGGGCATCTACCCCGCTAATGGGGGGCACAAAACCCGGCTAAAGGGGGCGTCTACCTGGATAAAGGGGGCATCTACCTGGCTAATGTGGGCACTGCCTGGCTAATGGGGGCACTACCTGGCTATTGGGGGAACTACCTGGCTGTAAGAAGCATCTACCTGGCTCTTGGGGACACTACGTGGATATTGGGGCACTACGTGGCTATTGGGGGAACTACCTGGCTGTAAGGAGCATCTACCTGGCTAATAGGAGCACTACCTGGCTATTGGGGAGCACTACCTAGCTGTTGGGAGCACTACCTAGGTAATGGGGGCACTACCTGGCTAATGGAGGCACTACCTGGCTATTGGGGGAACTACAAGGCTGTAAGGGGCACTACCTGGCTATTGGGGGCACTATCTGGCTATTGGAGACAGCTACCGGGAAAAGGGGGGCTTTAAACCCCTGGCTACAGGGGTATACCTGACTACGGGTTTTCAAATAGGGTCATCAAGATACCTATTTGGGCACAGTTTGGCGGTATCCCCAAGCTCTCCTGTGGACGGGAATAGACCCCCAACAGTCCAGGGAAGTGGTGATGCCAAAACCCAATTTGCTTTTTTTCGAGCCATTACACAGTTAGGTGGAAAAATGGCGGTGTGGCTTTTTTGAAAAGGGTGTGGCCCAAACAAGAGGCGTGGTCATTCAATTTTTTTGACAAAATGCGGGTATGCGTCCGACCTCAGAATCTCTGTTTCTTGCTTTAAAATTGGCATGTTGACCTAAACCCTAATTAAGCATTTGTGGGGGTTTTCCTCAAACAGAAGGTGGAGGGTGCAGGTTTCTAACATCCACCAGCTCCATGATGTCGCATGCCCGGTGGGAAGAGGGTTCCAGGGGGCTGTAACCTGTGAAGCTCTAGTGAACTCCATGCCCAAGGAGTTAAGGCAGTGCTGGAAATAATGGTGGCCACCAATAAATGAACAATTGGGCCATTTTCCCCTTAGGGTGTACTCACATTTAATGCCATTGGTTAGACATTAATGCCTGTGTTTTTGATTATTTGAGGGCACACCACATTTTAACTGTTATTTAAAAAGCTTACACCCTGACTAATTTACTTTGTATTAAAGTGTCAATCTTCAGTGTTGTCTCAAGAAAGGAAATTTAAATACAATATTTGCAAAAATGTGAGGGGTGTACTCACTTCTGAATAAAATTTCCCTGACCCACATGCCAACTCTGTTCCCAGAATCTCCAGCGTGAATAAAGCTGCCCCACTGCCTCTGGTTGTTAGGGCATGTCCCCAGGGCACGGGGTTTTGGACGGTTTTTCACCCGGTTTTGAGGTTTTTTCAGACCGCCTGAAAAAAAGGCTGAAAAAGACACAAAATTTTGGGTCTATGGAAAACCCTGCAGCAGTCCTCACTGCACAGTTTTCCGTCGGGGGGGTTTTGGCTGAACTGCAACTTTTAGGGTACCCCCCAAAAAATTCTGCAGTGTGAACTATAGGACCGAAGTTCTAGGTCACTAATCTCTCAATTGCCCTTAGATGCTACTTTCCAATCATTCAACTTCTTCCAGTAGATTCCAGAAAATGGGGGGAGTGGTGGTGTGAGGTGCGACAGTGTGGAAAGGATGGAGAGATGTAGCTGAGGTTCTTGTAGGTTTTAATCATGGCAATTTTAAATTATACTCACGTTAAAATGTTTCCACATACACATTAGACGCACATAGTCTTGACCATTGAGCCCTGTCCTAGAACCTATATCTCCCTGCAGAGCAGAAGTAGCCTACTCATTGTCTGCTCCTCTTACCAGCACACTGCATCTCCCTAGGTCTAGCTGGAGTTTCAAAGGCACTTTCAGACCTGAGTACCTGAGTACCACTTGTACTTAGGATCTGATGTGGGTGTTCCCTATCGGGCCTGCTTTCTCCTTTCGACCCTAAAGGTTTAACCCGCTAATCTCCCCTGGTACAGAGGGATACTCCTGACTTTCCCCAGCCTGCAAGTATCTGTGGGCCTTGTTTTGATGAGCAGCCTGCTCCTGAACCACAGGCGGCTTATAACCAGGACAACTTGTTATCTGTAACGGAAACAACAAACACAACCAAAAACTCTCTAGAACTTGCTTGGCTTCCTAACATGACCAGTATTTAGGCCTGAAGCTCTTATCCCCTAGCTTCTCCTGATAGGCTGAATTCATATCTTAATTCATAAGTCACATGGCTGTAATTGCCAGTACCAATACCCAAGTAGTGCAAGGCATACATAGTGCATATATTATATTTATTTATATTTTTTCCTCAATCATAAAAAATAAATCAATATACTGGCACTACTCATAGAATGCCTTCTCATATCGAGCACAGTAGAATATTATAACATGGGTGTGCTCATAACTTTCACAATTAAATAAATAATTTAAATCCTCAGGAAAAGAAAATCTTGCACGACACCCTTAAAGGAAATGTGTCTTCAAAAAATGACTTATTGTTTAACTCACATTTTTATGTTAAACAATTTTTTTAGGAATTTTTGGTTGTTTTTTTTAATTTTCCATATCACTTTCAATATTTTTTTAATAATTCTTAAGTCCTTCAGTTCTCACTTTTGCCACTAAGACTAATAATAGTATGACACTTCCTGTTCTGTTTAGAGAGCTTTTCAGCAGTGTGCTCATTATCAGTAAAAGCAGGGTCAGACTGAAAGGAGACACCATTGTGTACAGATAACACAGGATTCACCAGTCACAAGAGGAGATGTCACAGCTCCCCCTCGCCCTACCCCTTCACAGTGAAAACTCTCCTATACAAGTCTATGGACAGAATATTCTTAAAGAGTCCTATGTGCAGAAGCGGCTCTAAGTACCCTCTACTGACTGTGTTAAAGCCGGCAAGAAAGAATGTCTTCCCACAATCAAAATAGAGGCCGAATATATAAATCTACAATCCGGAAATAAAAACGACTGAGAGGAAAAGAATATGGAGCAGGGGCTTGATTTAATCAGTAAAAAAAAAAAAATTGGCGACAGATTCCCTTTGAAAGTAATTTTATCGTAGCTCCATATACAGGTAAATACATAGAAGAAGACAGATATGTATCAGCCAATGGCCATTTCACATTTCCTGAAGAGAATACGTCTTTCTCTCTTATCTCTCATTTAGCCTCGCACATTAGCAAACCATCACAGTCTTATTTTTATAAATTTTTGTAACTAAACATTGTGCAATAAAAATATCCCCAACACAAAGTTACATAATCAAACATTATTCCAAAAGTTACATCATCAAACATTATTCCAAAACATAGAGACAAATCCTAACGGTCATTTAACCCCAGTGAACCCGTTGCTTTAGTACTGTTTAATCCCAGTGGATCTGCATTTCAATAAATCAGTATGTCTATCCTTTACATTATTTGGCGGATAGATTTTCCGCAAGTTTGCAAACCACAATCCAGTGATGCACCCACGACGATGCTAATACATGTGTGCAATAGAAAGTGATGCACCCTTTCTGGTTTTATTACAGGATGAATAGTTTACCTTTATAAAACGTGTTTGCAAAGAAAACCATATAGGACAAAGTCTGACATGTTAACATGCTATAAATCATAGCACTACGTGTTGTACTGATCCCAACTGAAAAGCATGTTCTCCATCCATATATTTTCAATATGTACAACTTCCACACCTATGATTTCCTTCTGGGGCGATATCTTACAACCAATTGTTATCTTTCTCAGCAAATTGACCCTTTACTAGTTCATCCCTTAAATTTGTACATCTTCTTAATAAATGATTGGGGAGTGAGCTTTTCAGTATCTGCTTCTATTACATGCCGGTGTTTTCTGATAGAACGTCTTATTCAGTCTGCCATCAGAATGAACTGAAAATACACATATCCACCTTATCCCTCCTACGGTTACCAAATAATAATTGCTCTGAATTGCTCTTGAAAAACTCTAGATATGGTGATCTCATCATATGCCCTGTCTCATAATCTATCTATTATTCCATTAACTGTTTCGAAAAACAATGCATACTTGCTATAAATCCTCCAAAGTCTGAGGAATTGCCTATAATATATGGCATATTCTTGTGTACAGACTCCCGACATCAATTGTCACAATCGATACCTAGGACAAACTATAATCCTTTCCAGACTCTGTACAAATGCTTTAGTGTCTTATAAAAGTAAGGAGACATTTTGTAAAATGGGTCTTAAAACCAATTAAGGTACTCCATACACCTACTGCATGAACGTATACATGTCAACTGATAGCAGCCTATTCCCCGTCTTCTTACAGTCCCAGATACACCAAGGTGGCCCTAGGCCTAACAGTCACTTTTTTGGCACTTAGAGACACAGATAGTGAGGGTTCCTCAGCCCTCACACACATGCGCCTAGGACTTGGCGTGTGTGTTCTCGGTCAGACCTGGCTTCTTCTTGTCTCCTCATCCACTGTCCTAACCTCTACATTTGTACTCTGTCTGCTGTCCCAGAATAATCTCAACGTTGTCGGACAATAATAACCCTTGGCTTCTCTAAGACCTTACCTGGGTTGTTCTCTCTCTCCCTCTTTCTGTTTGGCCTTTCTCAGCTTGTGTTGGTTCTGTGAGTTGGTTTCTACTGGTTTAAGGGACAGCTGGCTTGTGGTCAAGTGATCACCTCTTCTGGGGTAACAACCAGAATTTTACACTGTTTCTACTCAAAACTGAACTGAACTCTCCTAGCAGCATATGGCAGACCCTGCTTTTAACTATGTGACCTGCAGTTCCTCTTTTTACCTACCTAAAGCACCCTCTGCCCTAAGTTAAGGTACCTAGTCAACTTAACCCTTTTAAACCTATATACACGACATACTATAAATAAATAAATAAATAAATAAATATATATATATATATATATATATATATATATCAACGCATGGTATAGACTATACACTACTGTACACTATTATACACTACTGTTCATAGAGAGTGGTTCTACCTCCTACATCATTATAGAAGAGACCCGTTTAGTAGCACCTTATATTTCAGGGATAGATTTACTTTGGTGTTTCAGAGGGCAGTGAACTGATCATAATGTTTCTTAAATTTGGATGTTGTGTATAACTTTGTGGGGTTATATCAAGTGGGACAAAGATGCACAAAATGAGAACATAGTTCTACCATTATACAAATCTCTAGACAGATCTCACATGGAATAGTGTGTACAATTTTGGGCACCTGTGCATAAGAAACACATGGTAGGGTTTCAGCAGGTTAAAAGGCAGGCAACAAAAGTAATGAAAGGAAGAGGTGGACTACTGTACCCAGAAAATTAGTAAAATTAGAATTATTTAGTGTAGAAGAGAAGACAAATTTGAGGTAACCTAATAAATATGTATAAATAGATTATGGGAGAGAGTTCTATATGATATATTTACACCCAGGACTGGATGCAGAACAAGTGGACACCCTCTGCATCTAGAGGAAAGAAGATTTCTGCATAGACATAGAAGAGCAGTGAGACTGTGGAACTCTGTCAGAGAAAGCTGTCATGATAAACTCAATAAAAGAGTTAAAATGGTCTGGATACATGCCTAGAGTGTAATAATACATCAAATTATAAAGACTAAGGGCGAGATGTCCGAAAATTGGCGGTGCTACGTCAGTTTTTAGGCGCATTGAATAAGTGTAAAGTACGCTAGAAAGTCCGACCCTGTCAAAAATCTGGCGTCAGGTATACCTTGCATAGTAAACATAATGCGCCTAAAAATTATGTGCTGTGCGCCTATTGAGGCGCATAGCACATCATTATAGGTGTATACATGTTAGGCACATTTCATATACTTGTAATGATAAGCTATGCGCCTCCGTGCGCGATGTGCCTCAATAGGGGCATTACATACTCTACTAATTAAATGTTTTGTGCCACGATTAGCGCAAATCACGGCACATAGCATATCATTAGAAGTGTATGTAATACCCCTATCGATGCACATCCCGCACGGAGGCGCATAGCTTATCATTACAAGTATATGAAATGCGCCTAACACATACTTGTAATGCGCCTAGCACATACTTGTAATGCGCCTAACATATACTTGCAAAATGTGAAATGTGCCTAACACATACACACTTGTAATGATGTGCTATGCGCATCAATAGGCGCATTTCGTTAAGGAGGCACACATCGCATCATTTTTAGGCGCATTACAATGTGTCGGTCACAGCATATAATACTCCTAGTTTTGGTGTAGTACTTCATTTACATACAAAATATGGCGTCAAGAGCAGTTTTAGCGTCATATAGACCAAAAGACTGGCATTGGCGTGTTGGGAAAAGTCGCCCTAAGATTCTGGAGAAGGGTCCAAAGTTTAACCTATGGTGGTCACTGTCAATTGCATAAAAAATCTGATAAATGTAGTGAGTTGCAGTACACAAAAAATCCCATTAGTTTTCAGATACACTTGGCAGACGATCAGTTCATCCTCATGTGGGAGTCTTGGTACAAAGCTTCCACATCCATGTTAGTATGGCATCATCAGGGAGGTTACTTATTGTTAATAGGTTGAATAGGTTGGTGTGTCTTGGAGATAGCTGGTTCTATTTTTTACCAGTGGTTTGAAGGCTCCCATCCTACAGTGAGTGGTCTCCCTGGATTGTGAGGTTTATATATTTTGGGAAGCATGTTGGAGCTAAAGAAACAGCACCTGAAAACATGTGTAGGTTGCTCAAATACACATGTAAATATTATACCAGTAGATCAGAGTAGTCTTGGTCTAAGTAGTTGTGGGTCCTCGACAGAGAATGGTTTTTGGGCCGATCTAAAAATAACATGTTCAACTTCTTTTAAGTGAATGAAATGTGTTCTTGTGATCAGTTAATTATGTAGGACATATCAGGATGGTTTAATTTGTGAATCATTGGAGTATCCTGTAATACTAAAGAGTCATCATCCTAGACAGGAGCACAGTCAAGGATCATCTTATATTAAGTAAAACAATAGCGATCAACTGAATAACTCAGTTTATCACTAATTGGGAGTCTATACAGGTATTAATAGTTTACAGAGCAACATTGTAAGGAAAGTTATGAAAAAAAGTTGAACTGCCTAAAAGCTAAAGTTGCAAAAAAAGGGTCTTGGTGGATGCACAGAATCTGTACAGATAAAAACATTGTCATAACCATTGATATGATACGTAATCCAAGTGCTTAACGTGTTGTATGTTCTGCTTTGCACAGGTGAGAAACCATTTTCTTGCTATCACTGTGGCCGTGGTTTTGCAGATCGTTCTAACCTGCGGGCTCACCTGCAGACACATTCAGAAGTGAAGAGATACCGGTGCGCAGGCTGTGGTAAAACATTCTCCCGCATCTCTCTCCTCACTAAGCACCGAGATAGCTGCTGCTGCCCGGTGTCTTGACTCCTACCATCCTGCTGCCATGGAAGAAGCTAACTCAATCATCTCCATAATTTCAAGACACTTCCTGAAGAAGACCTGAAAGACTTCTGCTGGACTGAAGTGAGGTTACTCACTACCTGGTCATTTGGGCCACTAATTGACACTCTTTTTTGCTACAATTCTATGGCCTTAAAGGGGTTGTTCACTTTGATAAAATCCTATTTAAATGGGGGCAGGGAGTAGAAAAAAGGAACAAAAATAATACTTACCTTAAGGTCCTCCAGCCCTTCAACTGTGGACCTCCCCAGGATCTGCTCCTCTTATCTTTTTGTCCAAACACACAGGAAATGCTCATGCGTCCTTCACTCACTATGAAGTGCGGGCCTCTTCTATGTATTAGGGACAGAATCTGTAAGTGAAGAGACACAGATCCTGTGGAGCTCCAGAGCTTCAGTGGTGGGGGACTAAGAAGTAAGTATAATTGTTTTCCTTTATTTCCCAACCATGGCACCAATTAAATAATTTGACAACCCTTTAATTAAGAATGTACCACTCATATAGGGCAACTCTGCTTTTGTTACACTACAATTTATAATTGTTACGATTTACAGGTTACTTTATATGCATATGTATTAAAAAAGATGATACCATATAACTGATTGAAAGCATCATTTATACGTAGCTTGGTGGCAGCTAGGTGAGTATTACTTTTTTTAAACAAATTTTGCCCACTCTGGCCTATCTGCAATGTTATTTGTTTTTTTTTAATAGACAACTCTCTTAAGTTAAGCAGCTTTTTTCTCCCTTACCCAATCTTCGATGAAAATCAGTATGCAAGATTTCTATTAATGTGTATAGGGTTACTGCAATATGGCCATACACGGTGCCGCATGGCTGATAGTCGCATCTATGATGCGATCACCTATTGATGAATAAATTTGCCAACATCTCATGCAGCCATTGGTGGTCACATCTGAAGCAGGACTATCAGTAGCACCAGTGGCAAACCATGTATTGCTACCTTTATACCCTGGTGAAAACTTTGCAGTTACTACCTTATATCTTGCAAGCAGTATAAAGCAGAAAAAGCAGAATGAAGGGGTTGGTTTAAGTCATCCCTCCTTGTTGCTTCTCTGCCCTCAGCTCAGTGGCAATTCTGACATGAGCTAAAGGTCTGAGTAATAAGAGACTGATTACGTTTTAGGGATATGCTACCTAACAACTCCATTGGAAACACTGTGGTTGATAGACAGTTTATACCAAGCAATCTCACTTAAAAGGGTTGTGTCACTACATTAATTTATCTTACCTCAGTCCTGTTTTCTTGGTTTCATTTTTAATTCAGGGGAGTGTTTACTGTCTTCTACTAGGCTGCAGTAAAAGCCAGGTCTGTAGTTATAGCAACCAGTGCTGGCAGCCTATCAGGAGAGATCAAACAGGTCTGTAGCTATAGCGACCTGAGGAGCTGATGCAGCCAATACAAGAGGGGATATCTCAGAATAGATAGGACACTGTTAATGGACATATATTGCAAAGTGACTTCTTTTTGCAGGCTCTTTAACATAAAAAGCAATCCTTGTAGTGAGACAACCCCTTTAACAGTTTATCCCAGATCCTGACTAGAGCTGTGCTGGTAGCAAAGATGGGAAAAAGCAGCATGGCAGCAGAGCTGTCATGGTATTACACATTTCAGACTGCAGTATTTTTTAGAGAACTGCGTTGTGGATGCTTTAATGTTGATAGTGTTTGTTTCATCTACTGTATGACAGATGAATACAAATATTCTCAAATATTAACTCTAATCACATGTAAAGTAAAATATGGGTATGTCAGCTTTGTAGTATATAGCATGAAAACATCATGCAGATAATCCATCATAATTTACGTTAATTTCTTTCTCTCCAAATGATACATTTTATTTCAATTAAAAATATATATAAAGACTATTAAATATAAAATAAC
This sequence comes from Phyllomedusa bahiana, assembly GCA_025379985.1. Classification (NCBI taxonomy): domain Eukaryota; kingdom Metazoa; phylum Chordata; class Amphibia; order Anura; family Hylidae; genus Phyllomedusa; species Phyllomedusa bahiana. The sequence continues at coordinate 32,254 of JAODAL010025375.1, forward strand.
ATAACAAATATCACACCACATAGTGACGGAATAATAGTTCCACACCATGACCACATACCACCACCACATAGTGACTGAATATACCACAACATCATGACCACATATGACCACCACAAAGTAACTGAATATCCCACCACTCATGACACTATAAACCACACATAGTGAATGAATAATACACAACACTATGACCACATATCCCCACCACATAGTGTCTGAATAATACCATCATACCATGACCACATATCATCACCACACAATGACTGAATGTGCCACAACATCATGACAACATATCACCACCACATAGTGACTGCATAATACCGCTATATTTACTATTTTGCCCAAATGAACATTAAATTATCATTCCTAATTAAAAACATAATATATATATAACAAATAATAACACCAAAACACATATCACCACCACATAGTGACGATATAGTTCACACCATGACCACATACCCCCACAAGTGATGATTACCACACTCATGACCACATTGACCACAATAACACCACAAGTAACTGAAAAATACACCACTCCATGACCACATATCCCACCACATAGTGAATGAATAAATACCACGAACTATGACCACATATCACCACCTCATAGTGTCGAATAAACCACCGAACCATAAACCACAATCATCACCACACAAGGGACTAATGGCCACAACATCATGACGACAATCCCACACATAGTGACTGATAATACCTCTATATTTACTATTTTGCCAAAAAAAAAACTCTATCATTCTCTATCTTAAAACACTAAAAAAACGTAACGTTTATTATGTATAACTCTTAACCTCTATGCACACTACTTAAAAACCTGATTTCTAACCTCACCATTTAACCCTTTCTACTTTTGAAGGAAGGAATAGCTCCTTTTCGATTATCAAGTCTGGTGGAGCACCACCCATTAACAGGAAAGCCTTATATATACAGCAATTTACTAACTCCAGTAAGGGATCCCAAGCCTCCTACTTGGGCAGTCGTCCCTAATCTAATGGATACAAAACAAATAAGGCACCCTTGTGACACCCTCTGCAGCGGGTGACACTTGTAGACAGAGGTGAGAAATCACAATTTAAAATGTTATGCCTGACCTCCCCAACATGTTTCACCAGCTAGCCTGGCTTCATCAGGGGTTAGAGGTCCAGTCACATGTGGTCTACGCTCATTTCCTTTTATATCATGTTAGGTACACACCCTATTCAGGTGCTCACCAATTAGCAATCAGAGAATCTACAAAACCCACTCCCCCTTCCACTCTCCTGCATGCACACTAATAATATGTGCTGCTACTGCTGCCACCATGCTCCCATAACCAACAATCCTCAGACAAGTTCACCATCTCCATAACGGGCTAGCGCCCTATCTTACCATGCTGCCCGCGCCCGCGTACTGTATCAATGGACATTTCTGCCCTGACTGTGATGGACTTCCGTCTCATTTCTCTCATATTATTATGTCTGCGTGGCTCACCAAGAATGGTCTAAGCAGAATAGGTGTTACATTCCACAGCACACTACCAGCTTTATCAACTCCCATAAACCCCTTCTCCTCCGTGTCTAATATGCATATTCATTGGGAATATATACTCCATTGTACTGTACACTATTGTCATAGTCTCTTCCCATAAAGCACTTCTCCTTTATATCTAATATACATATTCATTTTAATAAAGCTGCAGGCTTTATTAAATACATATTCCATTGTACTGTACACTATTGTCTTAGTCTATTCCCATAAACCACTTCTCTTTTATATCTAATATACATATTCATTTTAATAAAGCTGCAGGCCCTATGGTTAGCCCACACCCTCCCTCCTGAAATTTCACCTCCCGCCTTCCCCATTAAAGTTTCTTTCTTACAGGTCACGGCTAGCCACCTAATTCATTACTTCACAATGGAAGCATGCAAAAATGTTAGTACATTCAAACTCTGTACTGCATATATTGTATTTAAAGTTAACACAAAATCTACGCAGCGAGCAGAAACAATAACAGTAATCTACTCCTGAGCTGCGTCTTGCCATAATAATGTGGGTGCATATATCGTATGATTCAGCTGCCAAAAACCCCCTTATGCACAGAAACAATATATATACATCCCAATTTGTTAAATAGAAAACTTGGCCTCACGTGATCAATACCTCTCACCCTGACAAAACACAGGGAAAACAAGGGACAACGTGGAGGCAGAGGGGGTGCAGGAGGGAGATGGGGGGGAGAAGAGAAAAAAAAAAACCTATGTGAACTCTGATGCTTCAATAGTCATATTTTCAACTGTGCTATATCCACTGTGGCAAAATAGTAAATATATTGATCAAAAGTCACTCTCTGTTCTCTTGCGAGATTTCCATTTTTTTGGACACTATTTGCATAATATCTCCACACCATTACTGAATATAAACCATTACACTTTGCACACATATAAGTGATTACAGTTCAGCTATATTTAGTGACTTACAGGTGACGTTTTCTCTGATGAGTCGTTTTGTCAAGTTGGTAATTTAAGGAAAAAACATCAAAAGTCTGTTTCATCATTAAATTCTTATTAAGCTCATCAGATAGTTTGTTAAACTGCTTTTACTGCTATACATCCTTATCGAAGTATAAGATATCTCTCACACAGCTTTCCTTGAGACAGATGCGGTGTCTGCTAGAACCAAGAAATTCAAGGTCTTCCTCCTCCCCCCATATGATAGAGGAGAGCTTTGGAATGTGTCATATCAGCTAATGCTTCATACATACATGCAAATTCTAACTTGTCTCTTAGCAACCACCAATTAACCAATCATGTGGTGATAGAATAGTCATGTGATTAAAAAGTTCTATTGGAATGTAATTTACTGTGATTAAAGCAGAATCATGTCCGAAACGGAAGGTGTTGGTCATGTTTCTCGAGCTCTGGCTGCCGGCAGCAATAATAATAATATAATTCGGAGGAGGCATTTAATTGGATAAGGAGTGGAACAAAGACAATTTCCACACCTGATTTAATCATCTTGACAGTTTGACTAGAGAAAAAAGGATTCAATCTCCAGAGGAAAAGAGCGTTCTTCACTGTAAGAACTGTGAATCTGTGGAATAGCCTGCCTGAGGAGCGGGTCACAGCAGGAACGTAGAGAGTTTCAAGAAAGGCTTAGATACCTACCTGGAACAAAAGAATATTAAGCATGCGTAGCTATGAAAAATTTCTGGATCCTGGCGGGTGGAGGCTCTGGGTCAGAGATATGGTCTCCCCCGGGAGCAGATGGGTTCTTGCCTTGTGGGTTCCAGGGCAAAAACCCCAGTGGTGAGGCTGGCTTAAAGTCCTTGTCTCTCTCCCTCACCCACATTTTCACCACCCTTGGTTGAACTTGATGGACACGTGTCTTCATTCAACCGTACTAACTATGTAACTATGTAACTATGTTCCCTTTTCTTCTGCATACTATCCAGACCTCCATCCTGACTTCTCCCGGCCAACACTCGTCCCTGCAGATTTGGACACAAATATCTTAGAATCCTCACTTTTCCAGCACCTCTTTACCTTTTCCTAACTCTGTAAAAACTTCCCAGGGGTGGGATAAAAAGTTCAAGCCACAACTTAGAAGCACAGTCTCCAAGGAGGAACAGAGGACTAACACCTTGGAGATTGCTCTTCAGCTATGCCCTGTAACTCTCAGAATCATATTTTGTGGTCCGAGTTCCTTCCCCCACACCCAGAAGATCAGCCACAGGCATGATCTCTATGTGGTGAAAGGGATGGAGTTTAGCATTGTCATACTTTTTGTAGTGTTTCTGTTGTCTCTACAAATTTCCCCATTGGACTGTGATGGATTTATTGAACCAGCGCTTGATCCATTTCTTTAATAAAATGATCAGTGAAGGCTGGTGTCAGTTTATTTAAATAAAATATTTTTTATGTTGTGTTCCTGTGTTTTTTACTGTTAATTTCCAGTGTTAGTAATAGAGATTTTTGACAGACGTCTTTGTATTACTAGTGCTGGGGCTTGGTGTCAGCCTTGGGGTGACAAAGATAACAGAGCTGGCGCACACCAAGCCCCAGCGCTAGTAATAGAGAGACGTCTAACTCTTTTACTAACACTGGAACAATGGTGGTAAAAAAATACACTGAAACAACACAATAACACTTTATCTAAATAAACAGTCCCCAATAAAACGTCTCGTTGCCCATTTTATTAATGAAATGGATCCAACACTTGTCCGATGTAATCCAGAGGAGAAACCTGTAAAATACAGAAACACTAATCAGCATTTGCCTGACATCTATCTACAATGCCTAGGACAGCATGAATACTAAATAGGTAGGTAGATTGGCCCTAGGTAGGTAGGCAGGCAGAAGTTAGGCTCCAGTGAGGTAGTTAGATTACAGGTAGGTAGATTGCTCCTAGGTAGGCAGATAGACAGTAGTTAGGCCCCAAGTAGGTAGGTAAATTGCCCCTAGGTAGGTAGGCAGTAGTTAGTCACCAGGTTGGCAGGTAGATTGGCCATAGGTAGGTAGACAGTAGTTGGGCCCCAGGTAGGTAGGTAGATTGCCAGATTACCCCTAGGTAGGCAGGCAGATTTGCTGTAGGTAGGTAGGCACTAAATAGGCCCCAGGTAGGAAGGCACTAGGTAGTTAGTCCCCAGGTAGGTAAGTTGATTGGCTGTAGTCGGTAGGCCTATGCTAGGTAGGTAGATAGGCAGTAGTTAGGCCCCAGGTAGGTAGATTGCCCCTAGGTAATACACCCACTCCTCCTGCTCCTCCTCTGTATCTGTTGTCATACACCCTCTCCTCTTTCTCCTCGGTATCTCCCCTTCCTCTGTGTTCTCATACACCCCCTATAATTCCTCTTTAATATCTCCTCTTCCTCTGTGTTCTCATACACCCTCTCCTCCTCCTCCTCCTCCTCCTCTGTGTTCTCATACACCCTCTCCTCCTCCTCTCCTCCTCCTCTGTGTAGGCAGCAGCTAGGCCCCAAGTAGGTAGGTAGATTGCCCCTAGGTGGACAGGTAGATTGGATGTAGTTAGGTAGGCACTAGATAGGCCCTAGGTAGGTAGGCATTAGTTAGGCGCCAGGTAGGTAGGTATATTTTTCCTAGGTAGGCAGTAGTTGGGCCCAAGGTACGCAGGTTGATTGGCTGTAGGTACGTAGGCTTATGGTAGGTAGATAAGGCATAGTTAGGCCACAGGTTGGTAGGTTGCCGCTGGGTAGGTAGGCAGTAATTAGGCCCTAGGTATGTAGGTAGATTTGCTGTAGGTAGGTAGGCACTAGATAGGCCCAAGGTAGTGTTATCGAAAGGCTCTTAAAGACCCTTCTAACCTTGTGCGGTTTCCAAATTAATCAATAATAGACTGCCCCTAGGCAGTATCAATAATCGACTGCCCCTAGATAGGCAGTAGGTAGGTCCCAGGTAGGTAGGTAGATTGCCCCTAGGTAGGTTGGTAGTTAGGCAGTAGTTAGGCCCCAGATAAGTAGGTAGTTTGCCCCTAGGTAGGTAGTAGATAGATTCCAGGCAGGTCAAACCCCATTAGATGAAAAACAATAATAACAATCTCACCTCTTCCTCTTCAACGATGAGTGACAGGTTGAGCATCTCCTAGTGAAGTCCGGCGCAGGCAGCGTGATGATATGACGCTTTCTATAGATTTATAAACTGTCATAAGCAAAAACTTGGCACAATCTGCGCCAGACACAACACTTCTGAATACCCTAAAGGTGGGGGAGCGTATTGCACAAAGTCATACAATACACCAAAGTTTGGCGCAAAACTGTTTCAAAGTGGCATGGCTGGGACAACCTTTGGCATAGAATGGGACACATTTCTAAAGTGCTGCAAGACACTTTCATACATACTGTCGGATCTTACACTATCAAAACAGGTAGGACTTGCGAGTCTGTGGGCCACATGTATGAAAACTAAGTCTAAAACTCACTTTATTGCCCATAGCAACCAATCAAAGCGCCCCTCTCATTTTACCAGAGCACTATATGAAATGAAAGTGGCACTCTGATTGGTTGTTAAGGGCAACAAAGTGAATTTTAGACCTAGACCATTTTCATACATGTGGCCCTATTTGTTTAAGATAAGTGCCAACGTTACCTAAGTATTTTTATTGTTTACTCACAAACAACCAGGAGTATGCATGACGTGTTTGAAACAGAGGCAACCTTTATAAAAGCACCCGGTCTGTCTAAAATTATTACAATTCCCCAATGTGTTGCACATGTTTACTATATACTACTCAGAACTACTACTGCTAAGATTTCTTTCAAGAGCTAGTACTTTACTTTCTTTTTCATCTTCCCATAATTACAATTGACATAAATCTAATACTATACTAAGTTAGCTGCCTCAAAAGATTGTGCTGTATGTACCAAAACAGATTAATTGTAGTTTATTATGTTGAAAAGGGCACAATGCTTAATAAAAAAGAAAAAAAACAACCACAAAAATTATACAGCAAGTGACACCTGCAAAACAGTTAATTAGAAAAGAAAACAGAAATGTAACTCTTGCAGATTTAGATATGCAGATTACATAAATACCTTTACAAATATGGATTATTCTGAGTATTTCTGTGATCTAACGGTGCTATGGTTAATATTACAGGCCCTGAGGAGTATTTGAGCTTGTCAGAGCTCATCAGTGTAACTTCCAAGGAAAACATGTCATTGACCATAGGTGACAAGACAATCAGTCAACAAGGGTCCTTCCCAGGTGAACACAGCAAGCATTGGAGAAGCTAAACCTAAAAGGGAATGTGTCATCAAAAAAGGACTTGTTGTTTAACTCACGTTTCTTTTATGGTAAACACATTTCTTAAGAATTTCTGGTTATTTTTTTTTTAATTTTCCATATCACTATCAATATTTTTTAAACATTCTTAAGTCCTGCAATTTTCACTTTGACCACAAGGCTCAATAATAGTCTTGTACTTCCTGTTCTGTAAAGAGAGATTTTCAGCAGTCTACTCATTATTAGTAGAAGCAGGATTACACTAAAAGGTGACACTAATGCATAGAGATAACACAGGTTCCACCAGTCACAATAGGAGATGTCACAGCTCCCCCTCTCCTCCTCTCTGCACACTGACTTCTTCTCTGGTCACAGAGTATGACTAGAAAACTCTCCTATAGATGTCAATGGGTCTGCTCCTGTTCATAGAATCCTATGTGCATGAACCTGCTGTAACGCATCTCTCTAATTGCTTTAAAAGCACTACCGTTAATAACGCTGTCCCCACAATGAAATACAAACAACACAATTCAGAAAACTACAAACAGAAAATAAAAATGGCTAAGAAGAAAAGAATATGGATCAGGGTCTTGTTTTAATTAGTAAAAAAAATGGCAACAGATTCCCTTTAAGTGATATAAGTATTTTCCTGGATCTGCCAATATTAAAAAGACTTATTATGTGCCTATATGTAATAAAGCCTAATATTCTGTAATTGATAAAATCAATATTACACCGACTTTCTTTTACACCTTTTCAATACAGGGATTTTTGCTATTTAAGTTTTGTTTTTTTTCAGCCCATCCTTTCAAGATTAATAACCTTTTCGTTTTTCCATCAACAGATGGAAGGTGCTTGTTTTATGTTGGCTGAGTTGTATTTTTTACAGTAATAGTACCAATAAATTTACCATATCACATATTAAAAAACCTGTAGAAAATTATTTGCGGGATGGAATGAAATTAAAACAGAATTTCAACAGTAGTTTTTGGGTTTCATTCTTGTAGTTTGTATTCACCATGCAATATCAATCTTAACTTTCATCTTGGGGGAGGTGGAGTGCCCGGGTTTGAGGTGGTCCAAACTTTATGCTTAATCCCCCGGACACTGTCAACATATCATCAAGTATTACTGCTCTCTGGAAGGGGTGGTAAGGCGTGGTGCACCCCAATGAGAAATAAGTCCTGAAAGTCAGGGGTCTCCAGTAAACCAGAGTACTTCTTTAAAGGGGATGTATTGCTTCATCAGTTCGGCTGTTTTCTTGTAGCTTCATTTTCTCAGTTCCTCAAATCCAGGGGTGTTTCTTCCCCTCCAGCTAGGTGTTTCTTAACTGAAGGGGGATGACATCACTGTATGCGCTCGCTCCCGAGACAATGTGTTTGTTTGAGATCAATGGAAAGGGATAGCACATCCTTTCCCCCCCCCCCCCCTCTGTCCCCTTTCCACATTCACTGTGTCTTTTCCCCCCATGCAGTCTTATTTGTAAAAACTTTTTTCTACATACCCAACCTCATAAGTCTAGACAGTCTTCTATAACCAGAACCTGACTCTTTTCCTCTTACAGCGGGGGGGTTTGTTACAATGAATCAAGTCTTCTAGAACTCATCCAGAGCACACAATCTGTCCCCTTTCTATTTTACACCAGCAGCAAAAGGGAACGGGGACAATTTTGTTTTCGATTGAGAACACTCATTAAAAAAAATTTTTAAAATATTTTTTTTTTTAAAATTTTTTTTTTTAGTCCCCTAAGAATTTTTAACATGGTGTGGGTTGATGACTTTTCAATACACACAATCTAACAGATTTATGTAAAGTGCTTCCATTTATCTGAAAGATAGGCTAATAACACCTGAGGCCTTCACCAGTTTTCCAACTGCCTTGCCGTACCTCCACCTATGCAGCTGGAGTGATTTATCAACCCAAACCAAAGACCCATTAAGTCCATTTCAGTCCTAAAGAACTCAGAACATGATATCTCATTGTGGAGGTTTTTTAAAACCAATTTCAGACCCCAAACCGCCTCCTTTGTACACCCAAGCAGCCCTAAACAACGGGCTACAATAAGTCTGAGCAGAACAGGCTTTTCTGTGCAGCTGCTGGCTGTGCAGAGTGAAATGTTGCCGGCCCCTTATTCTGAGTGAGAGAGGCAGGAATGCATGCTCCCGTGAATACGACTGGGGTCCAGACAGAATGTAAATTAGTAGAGCTTTCAACCAATGAAATGAAAGGAGGTGGAATCTGACCGGCACTGGGGAACAGTGTTTACAGAAACAAAAGATAAGGGAGACAATGAAAACAAGACAGCTTTTCTAATGACATCCAATTGCAAAGTTGCTTGTTTTCACTGTCCCCTTTTTCTGAAGACCATCTAATGAAATGATTGAACTCCTTTTATGGAGGAACTCAAGTGTAATACAATTTTGGCAAGACACTAAGCAGCTTCTCCAGTCTTTTCCCTAGTAGACAAAAGGCTATGTGTTGAGGAAAGGCTTAGGCTAGCTGTCCCTGTCTCTAGTGTCTCTACTTTCTCACCTGATGTTTTTCTATATGCCTCAGTGTTTTCAAGTTGTATTTATTGCAATAAAGGATTTAGTTTATGAGGATTATAGGAGGTGCTGGTTTCTACACTGTATAGTGACGAACTGAGAGTCTCTTGCTTCTTCGGATCCGGAGACTCAATATGATTCCGTGCATCCCAGCAAGAAGAGCTGAAATTACAAAACTTTTTGTGTTGTTCCTGTCTCTCAGAAGCCTGGTATGCTGTATGAAGCCCTGGTTTCCCAGGGTCTGTGGCTCAGTCGTCTGGTTGGCTTCCGGGTCAAAGGGCTGTTGACCAAGGATCTGTGGCTTGGTATCTCCAGAATCTTCTTCTGATCACACAGGAAATCACACAGGAGTCTCTACTACTAATCGCTGGTCTACATCTGCAGAACACCTAGATTTCTATACAGTTTCTAGATGAAAGTACTGAAACACTGAACAGTTGAACATGCACATTTAGCTCATTTAAAAAATTTCAAGAAATTTGATGTTCATCCTGAAATTTCAACCAAAGTCCAAATATCCATAACTTTTTGTGAGTAGTGTATATTTTCTTCACTGTGTTTACCATCCCATTTTGAAGGTTCTGGGTATTATGGATGTGATGATACTAGTTATGTTAATTTTTTATTGTTTATTCTGTTTATGATAAATGATAAATGGGAAAAGGATGTTTTAAACATTTTTTAAAATATTTTTTAACTATTTTTTTTTTAACTTTTTTATTTAGTCCCCTAGAGAATTTGAACATGGTGATGGCTTGATGACTGTTACAATACACAGCAATACTAACAGATTGTAGTGTATTGTGCTTCTGCATTGATCTGGAAAGATAGGCTAATATAGCAGACCGTGAGGCCTTCACCAGTTTCCAACTGCCTTGCCAACTCCACAATTGGCAGGGGAGTGATATATGCAACCAAAGGGGCCAAAAATCTCCTGTTAAGCATCCATTAGAAGTACCCTAATGACTAGAGAAATGGTAATACATCATTGTAAATTTTTTAACCCATTATCGACCCCAAACCGCCATCTTTGTACACCCTAATGCATTGCCTATACAAAGGGGGCTAGCATAAGACTAGAGTAAAAAAGGCTAGAGTAAAAAAAAAAATAATTATATAAAATAATATATATATATATATATATATATATATATATATATAAAACACATCATTTATCCCGTACGCTGAACACCGTAGAAGAGAAAAAATTCCAAACAACAAAATTGCATTTTTTGGTCATTTCACGTCCCCTAAATATCGTGATAAAGGTCATCGAAAAAAGTCGCATGTATTCCAAACTAGTACCAATAAAAGTAAAAAAAATGCCCCCACACTAAAGTCCATAGGTGTTAGTACAAAAAAGTTATTTGGCACACAAAATGGGGCCACCACAAAAATTGGAAAAATAGAAAGCCATACATGTTTGGTATTGCCGGATTTGCATCAACCTGTTTAATACAGACTACACATCATTTGTACTGAAGACTGAACGCCCTAAAAACAAAACTCCCGCAAACTTGCCACAAATAGGTTTTTTATCACATTTTAAATCACTTAGAACTTCTTTGCGGTTTCCCAGTATATTCCATGGTAAAATGAATAACACCATTAGAAAGTACATCTTGTCCCGCAAAATAAAAGTCCTCATTTGTCTATATGGTGGAAAAATCAAAAAGTTATGGCTATGGGAAGGCGAGGAGCAGAGGAGTAATTTGAAGCTCCAGGGCCCTAGTGCAAAAAGTGAAATGGGCCCCACAGCTGCCATATGCCACTTCTGATGCTGGTATCTCCTTATGTGGCATGAGGGCTTTTGGGCCCCCTCAGGCTGCAGGGCCCGGTAGCGACTGCTACCTCTGCACCCCCTTTAGCTACGCCCCTGGCGAGGAGGGCAAAACAGATGTGACAAAAAAATAGATAGGCCATGGCGGGAAGGGGTTAAATGCATTTCCAGAAGGAATAACAGAGGGACTAAGCAAAACAGTTCTAAGAAAAGAGTTGCTATTTACTGGGGGATACAAGCAGATACCACATCAAACATATCAGGGGAGCAGAGTTCCACTTTAAATGCAGAATCTAGAGATGACTTGTTCTGCATTTTTTGGGTTACCCCAAAGGGCCCAAACCCAGGCATACCCCCCATGCCCACTTTTTATGACAAAAATGCTAAGTATGAGCCAGGCAATATGGAACCCCCCCGCCACCACTCCATCACCACCACTAGATCCTACTTCATTCTAATACTATGCAGCCTATCATTGTTAACAAATTTTTCAAATTTCCAGCGTAAAACATCTAAATGTGTTCCCCGCACCTGCCCCTTTGGGGGGGAAAAAGTTTTTTCCCCCTGCAGGTCAAAAATAAGAGGGGGATTTTTCCTGGGGGAAAAAAAAAAAAAGGGCCTGGCGAAATGTCCCCGGGTTTTTGGCAGGGTGGAGGGCTGTGCAAGACTGCGGGGTCAGTGAATGAGATTTTCCATGCTCTGTGTCCTATCACACCTCTGCTTGACGTTCCTGCAGACCAGTGACATTTTTTGCTGTTGCCTGGTAATATACCCAAAAAATTTTTGGGTTGTGTAGAAGAATTTTGAGATTTGGGATCACTATTTCATGAGGGGAATTATAGCCCATTTAAAGGGAAAAAAAGGGGTAACTAAGGGGTTTATCAATTTTTGGGCTACTTAAAGGATAACGTAGATGTTCTAGTTATGTTAATTTAATATCCCCCCAATAAAAAATTTTTTTTTTGATTTTTTAAACAAATTGGAAAATTTTAAATCAAAACTATTCCCAAAAAGGAAGTGGCTCTGCTCCGTAAAGTAACTTATCTAGTTGCTGCTTCTATTTTCCACCGGCCTTATAAAGGGAATGTGTCACCCAAAAAAAGACTTATTGTTTAATCACATTTTATTTTTAAACACATTTTGTAGGAATTTTTTTTTCTGTTTGTTTTTTTATTTTTTTCCATATCATTTTCCCAATTTTTTTTTAAAAATTTTTTTTTAAAAGTCTGTATTTTTCCCATTTTGGGCCAAAAAGCCAAATAATCATCTGACACTTCCTGTTCGGGTTAAGAGTTTTTCAGCATCGCCCCATTATCGGGTAAAAGCACGGTCACACTGAAAGGAGACCCCTTTGTGTACAGATAACCAGAATCCACCATTTCACAAGAGGAGATGTCACAGCTCCCCCTCTCACCCCCCTTCATGGGAAAAAAACCTCTCCTATACAAGTCTTTTGGGACAGAAACGCCCTTAAAACCCCTAGGGGCATGAACCTGTTTAAAAATTCTCTCTCTGACAGTTTTTAAAGCTTTTGCAAGCAAGATGTTTTCCCCACATTCATTTAAAAAGGGGCCGAATAGGGGAAATCTAAATCAGAAAAAAAAAAACACTGAGAGGAAAAGCATATGGATCAGGGTCTTGATTTAATAAGTAAAAAAAAAAAAAAATTGCCGACATATCCCTTTAAAAGAATTATATTTGATAACCCATTGTTTGCTGGTAGCAAGGTCGTCCTTTTTGACTTTCTATAGAGACTCTTCCCTCTATATACCTGGGTTTAAAAAAATGGCTCGAAAAACCAAAAATTTCAACATACAAGGGTTCTTCCTAGGACATTGTATGTTAAATATTGGTTTCAAATACAATGTCCCAGACACTAATCCAAACCAGATAACAATAGCAAGTAGCTTATTTCAAACATTTAAAAAACATTTTTTAAAAAAGGGCCCTTAAACTTTTAAAACTTAAACTGTAAAAAAATTTTTAATTGGGGTTTATGCTTTAAAAGTCCTAGTAGGGGGAGTGGGCAGAAATTTTAAAAAAACCCTTCATGTTAAAAAGCGCATAGCCTGGCTTCCCCATCTTGGGGGCCCAAACCTTTCTGACAGGGGGCATAACCCAAAACCTGGCGAAAGCCCTGTTCTCTAAAATTTATAATCGGGTGCAACCCCAAAAATGGGCCCCAAAAGAAACAGAGCGCCCGGGGCCCACTTTGTAATCCCACCTGAGATCAGGGTGGCTGGAGGCTTTCGCACTACAACTCTAGATTCTCTAAAATTTAAACAGCTTTAGTACGGAAAAACCTAGGCCATTACTGCGGAACACCCCAGACCAAGTTAAAAGGGGTTTTATCTGAGCCTGATTTGTTTTTTTGGAACTAAAAAGCGCCTAACCCTATGCCCCGCAGAAAGAGCAGGTTCATAAATTCAAGCACTTTCCCAACCCACTAATGCATAAAAAAAAATTTTGGCGTTGGGCCCCAAAAATCCCTACATTTTCCCCCTATACCCCCTATTGGGGGCAAGCAATTTTTTCTTTTTTCCGCAATGTATCAAAAATTTAAAAAGAGACTTTTCAAAAGATAAAACTTATTACAGTAGATTTAAAAATAAAGGGGGCAGCTTACACCGAGCCCCGTGCATTGAAACAGGGGACCAGCGGAAAATTAAACGCTGGCCTCATGCCGCATCCCCCAAGGGCAGGAGTGATCTCCACCCGCGGTTTGTTTAACCCCTTATTTTCCCCACGATCTATTAAGATAAACGGACTAATCGCAGGCGGGAGGGGGGAGTTTCCCCCTGTTTGCCCCCGGGCGCTCTGCCACACGATATTTGGGGCCCAGAAATGTCCAAACCCCAGAGGGCCCCCGGGAATTGAAAGTTATTTCCCCCGGGCCGCCCTGTGAGGTCCCCCAAATTGTCCGGCAATGCTTTAAAGGGGCTTTGGGGCCGGGTATGGTGATTTGAAATACTCATGGGAACAGTACTTTAGCAAAAAACCCCCTTGTGGGGCCTGATCCCTATTGTTTGGAGTTTTTGGGATCTCCATAAAATTTCCCCGGGGGGAAAAAAGTGAAAAAAGTATTAACTTTTTTTTTTTTTAAAAAAAAAACGAAAAAAGGGGGGCTGGCCAAATTTTGGTGGGGAAAAGTTTTCCCCGGGGAGCTCCTTTTTGCCTCAATCCCCTTTCCCGGGCTTTTTTAAACCCCTTTAAAATGGGAAAAAAGGGCGAAAAAATTGAAAGCCAAGTCAAGCAGAGCCCCTGGGACAGCTCAGGTAAAAAGTTTAAAGATGTTTTTCTCCCCCCCCCAGGGACCACCGGCTGAAACGATGCAGCAAACCCGGGGAAAACCCCCAAGATGGCCGCCGCACCCGGGTTCAAAATCCCGGGCTGACGGGGGAAGCGGACCCCGGGCAACTATCCACAACCACCCTGCTTTTACCTATTCAGGGAACGGGGGGGGCTCCCCCCAACAACCCCGGGCCGGGACCTTTCCCCACCGCAAAACATCCTGCAGGGTCTCCCCGAGAAAACGTGCCGCCGCAACGACACGCGGCGCGCCCATTTACCCGGGCCTCAGCTTCCCCCAGGGATACCCCCGGGAGTGACCGCGGGGGTACCTTTCAGAGCCCAACAGCTGCCGGGCGCGGGACATCATCCCCTTTCAGATAAAATCCACCCCGCCGCTGCTTTCCCGTTCTCTCCCCCCAACCCTCTTCCTGCAAAGGGGGGTGCGAGCGGACACCCTCCAAAATAACCCTATAAAATTTATTTTGGGGGCCCCATTAATAAAAAGGATGACAAAATTTTGGCCCCCGGGGGGCTCAACCAGATTGGGGATTAAAACCCCGGGGGTCTCCCCCGGCTTTTTGGGGGGGACACCTGAAGATAGAGCCTGGCCCCCCCGGGCCTGGGGGACCCCAAGCGGATATTCACATTAAAATCGCCACAGTTTCCCCTGACAAAGATCCATTATTCCTCATCCACCCGCATATTTTTAATTTTGACCTCCCGGGGGTCTTCCCCCCTTTCCCAAAAAAATACTGACCCTCCCCCCCTCCAAATCACCACCCGGCTAAATGGCTCCCCATGGGGTACTCTCCAACTCCTCACCCGGGGCCCCCCGCTCTCCTAGCGCATTTAAAAAACTGCGCCCGGAAAAATCCCCAAAACAACATGCCCCCCACCTTTGGACAGCAATCCGGGACTTTTTTGATTTCCCGTCAGTTGGCCCCAAAAAGTGGCGGCTAAAATTTTTACAGCAAATCCCTCGGTATTTTCCCTTTTTGCCACACCCAAACCCATGACAAAACCAAGCATCTTTTCCCCATTTTCGGGGCTGCAACGTCGTCAGATGAGGGGAAAACCGGGCCCCTTGGGGGACTTACGCTGATCTAAAAATCCAATTTCCCTCCCAGAACCGACAATTTCCTCCCTAGCGAAACAATGGGGAATGGCCCGCCGGAATTTGGGGGCTTTTTCCGAAAAAAGTTTTAAAACCCTTTAACTCTAAAAATTTAGGGCCGATCAAGCTCAGGTTTCCCGACAACGGGGCCCCCCTAGTCTCCCTTAAAATGAAATTCCCCCCCGCACTTTACCCAAATCTTCATCTACAACAACACTTGATAAAATTAAAAAAAAGGCCGGCCCCCAAAAAACCGCGATCGGGGCTTCCAAAATCCTAACCGAACTCCCCGCCCTTTTAAAAAGGGCCCCTCGCCCCAAAACCCCCAACAACCCCCCTTTTTAGCCGCGCCCCAAATTTAAAATTTCATAGGGGCCCACCCCGCAATAACCCCCTAAACCCCCCGCTGCCCAGACCCCGAATGTGGGGCTCCGGAACCCCTTTCTTTAAAAGAAGGGGAAAACATCCTAACAGGAAATAAAGGAAAACCTTTAAACCCATCGGGAATGCCCCATCAGGAAATTTTTCCCAAAACCTGTCCAGCTCCCCTTTGGGCCCCCAAAAAATCATCAATAAAGGCCCCCTTCCTGGATGGGCCTCAGGACAGGAATATTCCCTTTTTACTGGGGATAAACCCAAACGCTCTTCCCTTCGGCTGGGCGGGGGGGACCCTCACGATCCCCACCCAAAGAAATTCCGCAGCGGGGGCAACAAAAGCCGGGTCCCAAACCCCTCCCGAGTTTCCAACTGTGTCTATCTCCTCCACCCGACCCCAAAAGGAAAAAAGGCCCCTCACCGGGATTCCCTTTCTCTCTCCCCAACTCTGCCCCCCCCCAGAGGGCCCGGCCCGAATAAAGCCCCGCCCCCCGGGGGAAAAAGAGCATCTTGCCTCATCAAGCCCCAGGGGCCCAAAAAAAAAGCCCCCACCGCAAAAGAGTTGAGGGATCTGCGAAGGGAACCCCCTCTTCCCCCTGAACCTTGGGGACTAGGCTGTTTTATTTGGCAGTTTTTTAAATCCAAAAAAAAGGGAACTGTCTTTGGGCCCGGGTGGGTTAACTTTAACACTAGTTTTTTGTTTTTTTTTAAAACAAGGGTTGAATTTTTTTTTTTTCCTTTTTTTTTGGTTCTGGATATAGCCATAAACGTTTTCCCGAGGGTCATAAACCCATAACCCTGTCGAATCCACTTTTTCCCCCATTTGGGGGAAAATCCTGTGGGTGGGGAAAAAATGGGGAAACAGGATTTCTGTTCACTTGAGGTAGTTTTTTTTTTTTTTTCCCCCTGAGATACGTCGCAGGCCCTTTTTACCTGCTTTTGAGGGGTTTCCCCTTTTTTTTTCAGTTTTTGTAGTTTTAAATTTTTTTTTGGGTTTTTATCTGTTTCTTCTTTCTTTTGTCTTTTTTTGGGGGGCTTGTGTTTTTGTGTGGTTTCCCCCCCCTTTTTTTTTCCTATCCCTTTTTCTTTCCCTTTCCCCTTTCCCAGGGGCCCCTTTGAAGGGGGCCCCTCCCGCCCCGCTTTCTGCTTTGGCGCTTTCTTTGACCAAACCTTTATGGCACGGGCCCCAAACGCAACATTCAACGCCAAAGGCTGAAACGCCCAGAAGCTTCCAAAATGTTTTGCAATCACTTTCCCTCGCCCTTTGAATTGTTGTTTTTCCCGGGAAAAAAACTTTAAGGGAGGGGGGATGCCCCTTGATCAAAATAACATTAAACTTCTTGGCACTTTCAACCTTTCCCGCAGTCCAGGTCCAGGGGAGTAGCAAAAAGCCCTTCATCGTTTTGTGGCCCACCCAAGTTATCTCCTGCACCACGGGCCCAAAGGCCAATACCCTTCATTTTTGGTCCTCTTTCCCTGGAAGGGCGATTGTTTTTTCCCTTTAAAAAATGCCTATCCCCAAACCCGTTCCCAGGCCCCCCTTCTTCCCAACCCTCAAAGATGTAAACCAACCCATGGTTCCCGGGGGCGGGGGGCTCTGTGGGACTTCAACATCACCTTTGGGTCCTACAAATAGGGCAATTCCCCCGGGGAAATCGACTCTGTCGTATTCCAACCCCAAAAAGGTTGGGAAAAAAAAGCGATTCTCCAGTTGAGCTATGTGGGGCAAGGGGGGAATACTTTTATTTTCCCTCCCAAGGGGCTACCCTTTTTTTCTCTCCCCTCCCCCCCCGGGTTTCCACAGTCCCCTTGGACAAAATATTGTTCCAACACTCGGGTCTAACCCCTGGGGTTCCCGGGTGCCCAATCGGGAAATATATAATTGGGCAACCAGGGGGGCCCCAAATTTTTTGCTCCCTTTTAGCTTCCCCCGTTTTCAGCGGGCCTTGTGGGGGGAATTTAAATTGAAAAAATCCTTTTTGTGGGGTTTTTCCTCCGCGAGTCCGGAAAAAAACCCCCAATTTCAGGACAAAAGTGTAGTTTTGGGGGTTTTAATCAAGCATGTGGGCCCGGCTTAAACGGGGTAAAGGCGGGGGGCTCTACCTCAGTGCTTTTCCAAGGGCCACCAGCGGGGGTGGACATAAAAATTCCTTTTTTCTGAGGTGCCTGGGGGAAACCCCGCAGGATGCACACTTGGGCCAAAAAATTCTTGAGGGTTGGGCCCCGGGGGGAGAAGATAAAAGCGTTGCGGGGAAAAATTTTTTCGAATTTAAAACGTGCCGTAAGCTGGCAAAGGGGGCCCCCGTTCCGGGGGATAGTGCAAATCCCCCAAAACTTCCCCCCAAAGAGCCGCCCCCAAACGATTGCCCACGCCTAAAAGAAAAAATTTCAAACCCCAAATTTTCCAAACCACCCCCCAAAAAAACCCCCCCCATTCCCCCTTTTTTTCCCATTTAAAAAACCCCCCCAAAAAAAACCCCCCCCAACCCCCAAAAAACCCCCCTTCAGGTGCCCCCCAAAAAAACCCCCATTTCCCTTGGGTTAGGATTTTGGGGTTTCCCGCCGGGGGGTTTTAAAAAATCCTGGGCCCTTTATGGCTTTACCACCAAAATTTTTCAAAATTTTTGCCGGGCCAATTTTGGCCCCCGGGGTTTTTGCCGGGCGTTCAATCCCATCTCCCCCGGGAAACCCTTTTTTTCCCTCTCAGGGACTAAGGCACACGTCCCCAGTCTTTCCCCCCAAAACCGGGGAAGGACCCACCAACTTGTAGCATTATCCCCCAAATCCTTTTAAAAAAGTTTATATCAAAAAGGTATGCCAAACCCAATACGAACCGGCTTAACCCCCTCCCGGTTTTCTCTCCGGGGGGGCCGCCTGACCAGGCGGGTTTTTTTCCTGGGAGGGGGGCACGAGACAACACGATCAAAACGATGGGCAACATTTCCCCCATGGGCCCAATTTTCCCGGGAACTTCCTTGATGACCTATCCCTTTTGCGGGGAAACTTTCGATAGGATAACGTGGGGCCCTTTTCTTTTATCAAAACATTTGGGTCTATTGGTTTGGGCCCCGTCCTTCCCCCTTTCCCAAAATTGCCGCTCCTTTTTTTTTGTCCCCATTTAGCACGCAAGATTTAAAGGAACCCTCTCGAACCATTCCCCATTTTTAAAAGGAACGCGGGAGGGTTTTCCCCCTCTCCTCCGCTTCTATAAATTTTTTTTCTGGCAGGGAAAAAATAAAAAGGGGAGCCATTAAACTAAACCCCCCCACATGGGGGATCACCTTTGGGGGGCAGGAACCCCCCAAAAAAAAACCGGTTTGCGGATGACCCTTTCCCGGTTTTAATTTTCGAAACCCGCACATTTCACTTCCAGCTTTTTAAGGGTGGTCATATCGCAAATTGGGAAATTGGTCCAACTTAAGATAATTCTTCCAAATCCAAAAAAGTGCCCCAATTTTGGTCCCCTCTTCTGCGGGGGCAAAGCTCTTCTTTAACCCAAAAATTTTTCCCTTTTCTTTTGGGCCCCGGGGGGGTAAAATCTTACCTTGGGTACGTAAAATTTTTGCTGACCTTCCAAATTAATTTTCAGATAAATTTTAATTTCCCCTTCTGAAACAAAAAATCAAAGTTTAGACACCTTTCATGGTTTGGTAGAAAAAAATGCACTCAAAATGTCGGTTTCCCTTTTGAAAAATTTTTATATTTAATTTTAAAAAGTCCCGATCACCATCCCTTTTCCCCATTTTGGAAAAACCTCCGAAGGGGTTTTTCCATGTTTGTTTGTCCCACCCGTTAAACCTAGAATTGCATATGATGTTTTGACTAGACCTAAAGATGCGGGTGAGGTAGGTCTCCCGGACTGTAGGCTATATCACCTGGCCGCAGCCTATGCATGTTTTTTGGCTTTGGCCCTGGATCAGAAGAGGAGGGTATGGATGCAGCTGGCGGCGAATCTGTGTTCCCGTTCGGTGGCGGTACTCCCCTGGATCCCGGAATCCCTTTGCTCAATCATCAGTTCTCATCTTTCTTTAGTAAAAGGCACACTTTGGTGACCCTCTATGCGCATAGGCACTCCTTTAATCTGATTGATCGTGAGGGCCCATGTGTGCCGGTCACTGATCACCCAGATTTTCCCCCTGGAGCGTCTTTGGTCGCTTTCCTTGGGGGCAGGAAGACTGCTCCCTTGCACTTCTCACATATCGTGGCAGCAGGCAGATTGAAATCTTGCCTGTTTGACATGCCCACAAATAGATTCAAGAAATCTCTCCTCCGTTACTTGTTACAGGCTGCTAAGTCTATCATTCCGCGAAAGTGGAAATCTCCCACTCCCCCCTCGATAGAGGAATGGTATGCAGAGATTGATTCCATGCAAAGAATGGAGGAGCTGATTTCACATAGTGATGATCAATTGCTTTGGTGCCAGCGCACCTGTTTCACTGGACCACTTTTAAGACATCTCAGTTGTATCTCTCCATCTCTAGCTGAGGCCGCATTCTTCATGATTTGATTGGATGGGGTTTTTAGCTGGGGGTTCTTCCCCAAATTTAGGGGAAACCCGGGGGGAGGTGAGGGAGTATTTTTGGGCCAAAAGCAGTACTCCTTCCCCCGGGAAAATGGCGCGGGCATGGGATTACCCCTGTATTTCCTCTTACCCCCCCCCATTTCCCCTTTCCCCTCCCTTTTGGGTTTTCTGTAGGGTCTTGTGCTTTGTGTAAATTTTTTGTTTTTTGTCTTTGTAAATGTTGTTTATCTACTGTACTCCTTTTTGGGGTTTTGGGGGTTTTTTACAACCTTTTTCGCAATAGTTTGATTTCGAGAGATGTTATTTTAAAATTTTTTTTCTGCATTATTCCAAATTGATCAATGTCTTGGGGTTTTAAGTTGTACATTTTTAATAATGGGGAAAAAAATTGGGGGAAAATACACACTGTTTTTTACCCTTTTTCTACTATTTGTAATTTCTTCAATTTTTTTAAATAAAAAATTTGCTTTTGGAAATTTGGGGGGAAAAAAAAAAAAAAACTGTTTAAAAAAAATGAAACACTAAAAATAAAAATCATAACCCCGTACACCCTTTTCCTTTTTTTCCCTTTAAAAATGCCAATCACCCAAAAAAAATTTAAAAATAAAAAAAGTAAAACATTTTTTGGTATCACCCCCTGCGTAATGCGCACCCTATAAAATTTTAGTTTAATTTTCCCCCCAATTGGGTGTAAAAGAAAAATCAAAAAAATTGCAATTTTTGTTCATTCCCCCGCACATTTTAAATGAAGAAAAAAGTGATTTTAAAAAAAGCATTTAAAGGGCCGAAGTGGTCAAAATTTTTAAAAATGTTTGGTTCATCCCCCAAAAAAATAGTAATTACTTGTTTTGTATACGCAAAAAAAAAATTTTGGCTATCAGAAGCGCAAAGCATAAATTTTGTTTTTTTCACAATAAAAAAAAAACTTTTTTTTTTTTTTTAAAAACCCAACAAAATAAAAAAAAAAAACTATAGGAAAATTTGGGGTTTTACCGTTTTCGTACGAACCCACAGAAAAAACTTAAATTGTCACCGGGGTTTTGCCCGGGGGAGCGCTGTTTAAAAAAAAAAAAAACACACCGAAATTTAGTATTTTCTTCACCCTGACTTCCAAAAAATGGAATTTTTAAAGCGATCAAAAAATCTTGTTCCCCCAAAAATGATACCAAAAAATACGGCAATTTATCCCCGGAAACAACCCTTACACAGCTTGTTTCAAACCCGAAAAAAAAAAAGTTATGGGGCCCCTCAGACTATGGCGTGCAAAACATGTTTTCCTTTTTTTAAAAAATGTTTTTATTTTTTTAAAAACGTTAAACATTAAAAAAACAAATTTGGGGACATTCTGTTTTTTTAAAAAAATTTTTTTTAATATGAAAAAAAATCAAAATTTTGGGGTTTTGCTGTAAATTTGTTTTTGACCCTGCTTTTTGAAAACTAGCATGTCATTTTTAACGCCGATGCCGCTGTTAAAAAAAAAAAAAACATAACCCGAATGCTGTATTTTTTTCAAAAAACCTCCCCAACCTTAAAAAAAGTGATCAAAAAATCATTTGAAAACCCCTTAAAGGTACCAAAAAATAAAAATCAAATTTACCCACAAAAAAACAAGCCCCCCCACACCCCTAACCCCCAGCAAAAAATAAAAAAAGTTTTTGGTGCCAGAAATTTCCTATTTTTATTTTTGTAAAAAGTAATAAAACATTTCTCAACTCTTCCAACTGACATAAAGTGTGGATTTCTGTGACCCAATCCGTGACTGATGGTGTCACCGTGGAAAGCCACAGCCTAGGAATGACCATGTTTGCTGCATTCAGTAGAAATGAAATTAAGTGGTATTTTAGGGAGTAAGTGGGACACTGAATTACAAAGATGAGTAGAGTTGCTGGGTCATTGCTCAGCCTCTCTCCACTGATCTGTTGAGTAATGTGGATGACAATAAGCCAAAAGGGTTGAAGGGAGGGGCATTGCTACCAGATGTGCATCATCGTACTCACCTCTTTATGACAACGCCAACACATGTTTGGGAGTGAAGGGTATAAAGTGTGTAGTAGAGATAGGACTCTATACCACCTGGAAAGAATCTTATAGTTCAGCTCCTGTATTCTGGAAGACACTGAGGATTTATGAGTTAGGAAGAACACTTTATTCCAGTCGCCACTAGACAATTCTCTTGAGAGTTCTTTTTCCCAAGCCGTTTGATATGTGAGTTTGGGAGAATCTGTAGCTGATGTCAAGAGTCCATAGATATTTGAGAGAAGGTGTTTACTATGAGACTTTTGTAGACACCAAGACTCAAAGATTGTAGGGGATCTATTTAATGCCAGGGATGATTTATATGCAGAGCAGTAGCTTCACAACATATAGTAGCTTAATCTAGAAAAGCTGGTGGTAGTCAGATTTTGGACTAGGTCAAAGTAGAATTTGAGGGCGGTACCAGAGAACAGGTTCTTCATCATTAAAACCTCCCTGTTCCTGTCTTGCAGAAAGGGCTTGCAGCAGAGGTTTAGGGAAACTTGGATTACCATGGAGAGGGGTAATGGGACCTCCTGATTTAAAAATATGCATTGAGGAGGGATACGCTCTATGAGTAGAGATTGTGATTTGCGTTATATAAGGGAGAGTATGAAAAATTTTTTGGGGTACGATTGTCGGAGGCAGCCAAGGGACAGTTACGATGGAAGAACCATAGATAGCTGATTCAATCTGAACCCAAAGCTTATCATGTACGTGGTGGAAGCAGTCTAAAATTCTGACCGCTACCGTGACTAAATAGTAGGCTTGTAGGTTTGGTAAAGACAATCCCCCTTCTGTTTTCGGCCTCATTGGGATGGTTTTGGATATTCTAGGTTGTTTGTGCGCCCAAATAAACTGTATGAGAAGCTTATTTAAGGCGGAGAGAAAGGATTTGTGGAGCACAAGGGGGTTAGTCTGGAAGGAGAAGAGTAGACGGGGTAGAATGTTCATTTTCAAAATATTGATGCGTCCAATCCATGAGAAGTCTTTATCGTCCCATTTAGTGAGATCTCAGCTGATAAGGTTGAGCAGTGGAGAGAAGTTAAGGTCAAAGATTTTGTTAGGAGCCAAGGGAAGATAGACTCCTAAGTATTTAATGGAGGTAGCATGAAGGAAAATTATTACTGATCTGAGTTACTATAGAGTTTGGGAGATTTATGTTTAGGGCCACGCTTTTGGACATATTTATTTTGTGGTTACTAAAGGATCCAAAATCCTAGAGTACTTTAATTATCGAGGGCAAAGATATGAGGGGTTCACTTACATATAAGAGTAAGTCATCTGCGAATGCAGAGCATTTAATATGGCTACCACCAATCTGAATCCCATGTATGGAAGTATTGGAGTGGATTGCTTTCAGTAGATGTTCCATTACCAAGGCATATAGCAGACGGGAGAGAGGACATCCCTGTCTGGTACCATTGTTAATAGTAAACGGGGAGGAGAGAGATCCGTTGATTTGGATATGTGCTTGCGGAGAACAATATAGAGCAAATATTTTAGATAAAAGGGCTGGACCAATCCCAATGTTCCACAGGACACCTTTAAGAAAAGACCAATCTATGTGGTTGAAGGCCTTTTCCGCATCTAGGGAAAGCAGCATACAGGGAAGCTGGGTATTGCAGGCTAAGTTAATGATAGAAAATGTCTTCAAAGTGTTATCTCTCGCCTCCCTGATCTGGGTGGACTAATTTACCCAACAAAGGGTTCAACCTCAGAGCTATCAGTTTAGCAAAAAAAACTTTGCTTCAGTGTTGATTAGGGAAATAGGCCTATAGCTCTGACATAGATGTGTGTCCTTTCCATACTTAGGGATGTGGGCTTTGAGGATCGCTGGGTCAAAGACAGAATTGGCTGAGATCATGTTAAATGCATGTAAGAGAGGGATAGATAATTCCTCCTGTAAGACCTTATAACATTTAGCGGTGTAGCCGTCTGGACCCGGACTTTTACCTTCAGGGAGCAAAGAGATAGCTATTTTAAGTTCCTCCGGAGTGAAAGGGTCCTCCAAGGAGGCGAGAGATTGAGAGGGAAGGGAAGTGAGGGACGTGTTAAGCAGGTAGTCTTGAAGCGACGGTAGGTTGGGAACAGAGTGATCTGGAGCCTTTGACGGTGGGAGATTGTACAGGTCAGAGTAATAGCTGTGGAAAGCAGACAAGATATCCTCCATTAAGTGTAAAATCTGTCCACCTGAGGTCTTGATCTGTGGAAAAAAACAGAAAAGGGTTTCTTTTGGCCCCTAAAGGCTAAAAAACCAGGAATCGCCCCGGTTTGTTGCCCCTTTGGGGGGGAAAGGTGGCGCAGATCTTTTTAAAATCGTCTATGTTTCTGCTCCATTAACAAAAGTAGTAGCACAGTTGGATCAGTTCCCTGAAAATCGACCCAGAGCCGAAGATTCTTTTTTGTCGCGTTTCCTTTTGCTTAATGAGGATACCCCACAGGACACATTTAAGTGCTTTCCATTGAAGCTGGGGGGATGTGGAGTCTGCAAGATGGAAGCATAAAAATTTTTTGGCTCGTTTGCAGTTGGAAAAAAAAAAACAAAGGGTTCCTGCAGAAGAGACTCATTCAGCCGCCAGGAAAAGGGGGATGCTTAAAATTTGGAAGTGCAAGGGGGGTTTGGGGTGGGGGGGAAAAAAAGGTTATATACAAAATATGTGTGATCCTTTGTGTCTCAAATTTTAATTTTAATAGTTATTATATCCCTTTAACTTATAAAAAAATTATAAAAAACTTTGGGCCTTTACCTTTTAAATACAGCATGTAAAGCTTAGGTATATCTTTTGTCATTAATGTGTTTAAAAAAAATGGCCCCTGTAAACAGTTTGTACAATTTTGGGGTGGGGGGGTAAACAAAGATGGGGCCTTGTCGAAGTTCACCTTGTGTTTAGTCATTCCCCGAAACTGTGAGGAGTGGTCTATTTGATAAAAAACGTGCCCAAAAGAACCCCCCAGACAGCTATGTGAGCCTCTTATCTACTAATTTTTCAAAAAAGGGGGATAAAAAAACCCCCATTTTGTGAATAAAATCAGAAAAACCCCCTTTTTAGCAGCGGATGTTGTGATTTGTTTTCGGTGCCCTTTTTTTATTTTTTAAAATTTTTTTGAAACCCCCCCAAGGGGCAGGTTAGGCCCTTTTAGGCTTCTTTCCCTTTCGTTTGGGGCACAACGTGGGGCATGGGTTGGGGTCTGTTTTTTTTAACCCAAAACTGAAACTGGTGCAGTTTTTAATGGCAGACGCCAAAAATGGGGAGATAAAAGGGGCCCCCCACTCTTTTTGAATTTCTGTCCCCGGGGAAATGAGTTATTTCTTTGCTTTTCCCAGCAGATCTGTTTGTTCCTTTGGGGGCGTTTTTACTATGTTTCATTCGGTTAGTTGTTAGGGGCACGCTGACCCGGTTTAAAGGTGGGCCCCCGTATTGAACCTATGGGCCCGTCAAATTTTAAATCCTTGTTTGGGGGATTTTTTGTTTTATGTGTATTGAATGGGTTTGGGGGAAATTATTTTAAAACAGAGCGGGACGAAGGTTGTTTTAAAGGGAGTGAAACAGAGCTTTAAAAGCCCAAAAGGGGGGAATCTGTTTTTTTTGAGAATTTCCCTGGGAGTAAAAAAAGGGGGGGTTAAGTCCCTGCGGTTTTTTGGGGCATGGCTGGTTTCTGGTTGGAGGGAAAAAAAAAAAAAAAAAAGCATTTTTGTTTAAAAATTTAGGAAATTTATTTGATGGGGAATCATGAAATTCAGGGGTTTTTTTTTGGGGGAGAGGAAAGCTGAGACGGGGTTGCATGACATCGGTTTTTTTAAAAATTATTTTTTATTCGAGTCTGTCGTTGGTTTAGTTTTGGGCGTGTCCCATGTCCTGAGAAATGTGAGCATTTTCATTGTAGAAACAAAAAAAAAAAAAGGAAATTTTGGTAAAGTTTAGTTTTGGTTTAGTGACAGCACAAAACTGTGGTTTTAGAGGGAATTTAAGAATGTTAGATAAGAGGGGCCTTTGTTTTTGGAAGTAGTAAATGGGAAATAGTTTGAAGAAATTTGGGAAGGGGTTTAAAATGTGATTTATGACTCAGAAAGATTTGAGAGAGGATGGAAATTTTCTGAGGGTTGATACAGA
>JAODAL010025376.1:0-58741 GCA_025379985.1 Phyllomedusa bahiana
GAATTTTTGGGTTCCATTAACGTGTCCTACCTATTCCAGATACCCCTCTTGGATGAGCTGCATCAGCTCCTCTGGTCACTATAGCTACAGACCTGTTTGATCTCTCCTGTTAGGCTGCAAGTGCTGGTCACTATAGCTATAGACCTTAACGGAGGTAAGATTAATTGATGTAGTGAGACAACCCCTTTAATGCTAACACCCTCAATGGATTGAAATATCACACTTTTCTCTGGGCCTCAGTAGTGAGACAATTTTAAGTTAGCTACGCGGGTGAAATACTGTTACATTTTCCATTGTCTTGAAGGAAATTAGAAATCATATCATAATTCATAAATAATTCTAAAAATAAAAGAGATCAATTGATCTTTTTCATCTTCGATGATCTCTTCAGAGCAGCAAAGATCAACAACTCCAAAATAATATCTGTAGGCTCATAAACAGAGGTAGAAATGAGCAATAAGTGAAAGTGCACGCAAAACAGAATGTAGTCTAAATAATAACAAGATTTATCTAAGAATTTTGAAATGACATCAATTTCCCCGTATCATTCATTCTAACTTTCTGTTTCATACCAGGAAAAAAAAACCTGAGAGAAGTGTTTGGTTTGCTATGTGGTATTTCATTAAAAGACAATAACCCTTTGGAGTGGAGTTCTTTAAAAATTACACTACGATAACAATTAAATTTTAAGCATTATTTCCAAGAACCACATTTTTATTATTTTTCTGTCGACATAGCTATGTGGCGGGTTATAACATTCAAGGGATTATCTAGGAGTTTAAAGATTTCATAGATCACTATAAAAAGCATTTATATTAAAAAGTAAAGAATTTCCAAAACCTTTTTTTTTCTTTTGCTTTCTTTTTCATTTATCATAAGATCCACTTTTTGCAGTGAAACTTCCTGCTTGTAAGAGTGTCAGTAGTTCTCCAGCATCTCTTTCCTACAACTCCCAAACTGCATTGCAATCTAGGACTACCCTCCACAGTTCTCACTCCTGGGGTCTATGTGCTGAAATTAGTATGTAATCCCCTCTTTGTACTTGCTTTCATAATAATGATGATAGCTAGGACTTATGAGTCACTATGTAAACTGTACAGAGCTGACAGCAGTATACAACCCCCGCACTCCCATACCCTCCCCCCCCCCGCTCTGAACTGATATCCACTGCTCCCATTACTGTTAGTAAGTCCTGACAGCAGGACTCAAAGACAAACAAACAGTGCTTCTTTTCTTGTAATAATTTTAATGTAATTACTTCTATTCACTTTCAAACTACAGGCTGGCAAGAGTGGATCAGGCAGATTGTTCTCTGCTCAGGTCATACCCACTACAGGGGAATGTTCCTGAGCTGAGCCTGGCTTCAAAGCACACCCACTGAGTAATGAGAAAACTTTCACTGAGGCATGTGATCAATGAACGTCAGTTGGTTTGCAGGAGGTAAGGGGGAAGGGAGGACAGGGCTTTCTGCCTGGTTCTGCACAGCAGGACAGGTAATATTATTTTTGCTAGGTATGAATTACAAAGTTTAATATAATACAGTTGTAAGCGCTATAACAAATAGAAAGATAGTTCCGGGGAACCCCTTTAAAGGTTTTTTCCCCATCTGGCTGTTTTACAGAGCCTGTTCTTTACAGGCAATTTTAGTCTCCCACTGTTAGGAGTGTTCTGTCCTTTTAAGGCTGTTTCATGCCTGTAGCCTCAGCTGGTTGGAGCAGGACCATTCTGAGTTCTGAACTTCATTCAAGGGCTGAGGCAGGAATTTAAAGCGGTTGTCACGGGTGCTCCTGTGACCCTTGTCCCGGGTTGCAGGCGTACCCGTGTCCCTCCGACGAGCAGCGCCGCTGCCTGCATGTCGGGCAGCGGGCACACTCGCTCAGCCGGCCGGGTCCCTGTCTACTTACTCGGCCCCGCTCCTGCCGAAGCTTCTGTCTCCCAGCGCACGTGCCGTCTCTGTTAAATTTATAGGGCCAGCGCACCGGTAATTGGACATTGCCGGTCGCTGCCCTTATTTAAGACTGACCCTTCCTGATTCGCTTGCCGGATCTTTAGTGCCATTTAGCCTACTGAGAAAGCATTCCGGAAGTCTTGTTCTGTTTACCGTGTACCGTACAGTCTGCCTCTGTCCCTCGACCATGAACCTTGCCGCCTGTCCTGACCTTCCTGCCTGTTCTCGACCACGAACCTTGCCGCCTGTCCTGACCTTCCTGCCTGTTCTCGACCATGAACCTTGCCGCATGTCCTGACCTTTCTGCCTGTCCCCGACTACGAGCCTGCCTTACGATTTTGTACTACGCTACATCTTGGCTGCCGCCGCAAGCATGTCACGTCAGGGGTAGCGACCTGGTAGACTCCCGCCGCAGGAAGTCCATCCCGCTTTGTGGCGGGCTCTGGTGAATACCGGGACCTACTTAGATTCCGCTCCCTGGCGTGGCTATTGCCATCACTTGCGGTGGTCCAGAGGATCCACTACCGTTGCCCGTGACAGCGGTCTTTCTGAGGAATCCTTGCCTGTTATTCTTCCAGGTTCCTGGCTCTATCTACTGGTACTGCTAGCAGTTTTTGTTGTGTGGTTTCTGTCTCTGTGGTATCAGATCAAGGGGCAATAGAAAAGCTGAGAATACAAGCTGGAGTCCAGAACCAGAGAACACAACACAAACTGCAAGCAGTGCTATGGGACAGAACCAGGAGACAGGAAGAACAGGCAAGGAGTCCACAGAAAGACTGCTTTAAATACCTTCCTCAGCCCTTGATTGACAGGTTCAAAACTCAGATTGCATCAGCTCCAACCTCCTGTGCTGCTGATAAGACACATCAGAGAGTAATATCATCATACCGACAACTGCGGAAGCAAAGAGATGTGGTCGGCAGCCTAGGAAACCTTCTGTACACAAGCAGGATTAAAGAACTGCTCTTACTCTCAAATGAAGCAAAATTAGAACAGCATGTCTCCACATCGATTAATCCCTTAAAGGGGTGGCTCGTTTCAACATTTGGCAGCTGTTTATGCTGGTTGCCAAGCAGAGCTTGGGAAATGGAGGGGCGTGTTTCTCCTCCCATCAGGGAGTATCTTCTCTCTCTGCAGACACGCCCCCGAATGTGCATGTGAGGATTCATTCTGTGTGAGCTGGGGGAAAGGAGAGGTTCTCCGCTGTCATTGGAAGTAAGAACCTAAGTGTCACTCCATAGTTTATATCTACATTTCTCACTCTCTCTACATACTATGGAACTAGAATGTGCATTTGACATTCAGGACTCAGAAAGATGGGTGATTTTTTTTCTCTTTCTCTCTCACATAGTGATATATCCTGCAGATTATTACACCTCTGACCTCTACAGATCTGCGGAACAAAACTAAATATGCTTTACCTGTTTGTGTTTACATGGGCCTGCAGATCTGTGTTGCAAAATTGTTTTATGTGGGACTGCGGCAGGACCTCTGATTGCAGTCAGTGAATGGAAAATGTGTGCTCCATAGCGTCTCTCTCCCAGCTGCTGCTTCACTCACTGACTGCAGTCAGTCAATGGAAAACATGTGCTCCACAGCGTGTCTCTCTCCCAGCTGCCGCTTCACTCACTGATTGCAGTCAGTGAATGGAAAACATGTGCTCCACAGCGTGTCTCTCTCCCAGCTGCCGCTTCACTCACTGACTGCAGTCAGTCAATGGAAAACGTGTGCTCCACAGCATGTCTCTCTCCCAGCTGCCGCTTCACTCACTGACTGCAATCAGTGAATGGAAAACGTGTGCTCCACAGCCTCTCTCTCTTTCTCTCTCTCTTGCACGCTGCTTAAACATACGTACCCCTGCGCGCTCCCGTTCCGACCTGAGCGGCACACAATTCAGCCAACAGTCAGTAATAAACTAGCAGGGAATAATCCGACCTATAAACAAACTCCATTGCTATGGACAAATAAAGCAGCGTATTCTCTTAAACCATAGCACTTTGCTAATGGTAACCAAGGACGTACATGCTTAGATTTTTGGTCTCCTCGTTTTAAACTATGGTCTTCATAGCGAGACAAACCTTTTAAGCACCAGGACTGAAAAAGGCCTAAGGCAATGTTCACACGGCTTATTGCCGACGTAATTGCGGGGACGGATTTCGCCCCGCAATTACGCCGGCAGCCGTGCAGGGGGGGCGGGGCAGGGGGCTGACAGCTCGCCGGCCCCATAGACACTCATTATTCAGGGCGCGTACACGGCGTAAATAATGTGCATGTCACTTTCTCCCCCCGCGGCGGATTCGCCGAGCGGGGAGAAGAGACGTAATCCATAGTTCTCTATGAGAAATGTGGATTAAATTAATGACTGGGACTGATTCCAGCCATACTGCAGAGCAAAACGGTGAGCAGTACGGCTGCAATTAGTCCCATAATAAGGCATTAATGAAGCAGCTATGTTTTTAAAGTTTTCGCCTCCCTGCGTTTCAACAGTCGTAACATTTGTATTTTTTAAATGACGCAGTTATTGGAGGACTTGTTTTATGCAGGAGAAACTATTTTTGGGGGCATAGTTTAAGTTTACAAATAAATTACTGCACAATTTTTGAAAAAAAAATGTCAGCATGAACATAAACAAGTGTTTTTCTGTCTTTATTTATTTTTTACTGCATTCACATTTCACAAGACATAACCTGTTAGATCAATTCACCAGGTTATTATGTTTATGTAGTTACCTAGTATGTGAAGGTGTTGCCGTGTGTATACTGTATGTACAATAATTTTTTTTTTTTATATTAATGTATATTTTATTATTTCATTTTTTCTACACTTTTTTATGTTTTTTTTTACTTTTTTGTTAATACAATTAAGGGATAACTATAGTACACATATTTTTTTTTACACTTAGTAATGTATTAACATACTACTGTATGCTAGTACATTAGACTCTGGGTCAGTATGACACAGACTGCAGTCAGGGCAGCACACAATATGCCCTGACCGCAGACCAGCTATACAGACAACCCTGAGGCTACTCTAGGTCTCCAGGGTTGACTATACAGACATTCACCGGGCTTCATTGGGTCACCAAGTATCCTGATGATCTGATGGAGCAGGGGAATACCCTTTGATTATGGTACGGTCATGGGTTAAGCGACAGAGTTCACACTGTGATTTTTTACACATATTTTTATGTGTAAAATGCGTATTTTATACACTATTTATGCACCAAAATTTTTGTGCAATTTTTTTTTTACACACTACAAATATTCACAATGCAAAAAAAAATTAAATACATGTCAAATCTCGGTGAGTAGATACATATTATATGTGTGTAATTTTATAAAGGAGATGACAAAAAGGCACCAAATACATGTGTGTTTTTACCTGCAATTTGGTGCTTTTTTATACATAATACAACAAAAAATGAATCAAATAAAATAAAGTGGGCTATAAACATCAAAAAAATATATGTCAGGGATCTGCAACATTAAACACTGGAAAAAAAGTGCATTAAAATATTTAAAAGCTATGCATATATAAATTTTTTTCCTTGAAATACACACAGATTTTTTAGCATGCTTTTCGCGCCATGTTTTCACCCTTTGCATATGTTCACATGGTATAAAAACAATGCTAAAAAATCTGCATATATTTCAACGGAAAAACTTGCGTATTTTTTGTACATTTTACTGTATTTTTCTGCTCATTATTTATTTGATGTGCTTTGTGCAGTTTTTTATATGTATTATTAATTATTTAATATATTATATAACTAATACATATTTTGATATAACCCTTTAATTTGGTTTTTGATGCCTGTTATGATATTTAAAACATTATTACCAAATAAAATTATTTAAAAATGCTGAGTGAGCCCAGCAGTATAATGCACATTGATAAAGTCTTATAATGCCCTGCTGACCAGTTAAAAAGCTTCTAGGCAATATTAGAATACAATTCTAGTATGTTTGCTTTGTTTAGTGAGAAAATTTAACTTGAAAGATAGGTAACTAGACTTAGGGCGGAAGGAAGTAGGGTGTTGTGGTTGACTGTCAAGCTCTGTAGGTGGTTGTTTTTAAATACAACCTAAACGCTGGGTGACCAGCCAAGCATTTAGTTATTTCACATTTAGCATGTTTTATTCAATGACTAGAACTCTACAATCTCTCCATTATGTGAAGGAATAAGGAAGGGGCTCATAACTTAATCCAGAAACCAGATGAGGGCAAGTGGAAGACTGCATATAATACCTGGGATGGATATGTTGAATATCTTGTAATGCCTTTCAGCTTACTCAGGTCCAAGAATTTGTTAATGACATTTTCCATGATCCTTGTCTTCTCTTCCGATT
Organism: Phyllomedusa bahiana; assembly: GCA_025379985.1. Taxonomy (NCBI): domain Eukaryota; kingdom Metazoa; phylum Chordata; class Amphibia; order Anura; family Hylidae; genus Phyllomedusa; species Phyllomedusa bahiana. Next base: position 6,297 of record JAODAL010025376.1, read on the forward strand.
TAGAGACACACTGAAGACATGCGAGAAAACCACCTGTACTCCAAACTGGAGACCTGCCTCTTTAAACGTACTAGTCTGCCTTTACTTGATTATGTAAATTCTGATGGCTCTTTCATATTGTAGATCCACTAAAGCAGTCTGCTCAATTGGCCACGCTTAGTCGGACTGTATGACCTCTAACGATTTCTGAGATTTATGGACCACAACAAGCAGGTCATCCCATTCTTCTCCCCGCTGGGGCAAACATTTGTGCCTAAACTAAGAATGGAAGCTATCACAAGATTTGGACTTCTAAAGCAGAGGATGCCTCAGCTACACTCCCGCATCACCCAGATTTAAAGAAACCATTTTTCATTAAAAAAAAAAGGAGGAACTCTAGGTACAGCAATTACTTGTAGCTTCTTCTCCAAGACCTTGTCTCTGGCGGAAAGGAATTATACCATTGAGGACCAAGAATTTCTAACAATCAAGCTGGCCTTAGCAGAATGGTAGCATCTTCTGGAGGGAGCCTGGCATCCAGATCACAAGAATTTCCAGTTTAGATCCTGAATCCTTATAAAGTGTGTTGATCTCACTTTTCCACTTTTCTCACTATAAGTTTCTTCTCCATTTTAGGCCTGCATAGATGAACATCAAGACGAAAATATTGTCCTAGTCGTTGGACATGTCTGATCTACTCAAGGCATTACAGTACATTTTTGACCCAAACCACCTAATTCTTCCAGCTACTATTTGTCTTCATGTTTGTACCACATGCCCAAAGGAACAAATGTTATTTTGGGGACATTCTTCCAGATTTCAGGACATTTGTGCATTTGACAACTGGTGGCAAGATCTCCCTCGGGAAATTAAAGATTTGGAGGAAAAAAGAAAATCTATCTAGCACATCTATAAATCATAACCATAAACATGATCCAGGGTAACATTTCTGCTCAAACGTCTGTCTTTCTCAAGCATGGTTGTCTCACCATGCTGTTTCACAGAGCCACAGCCAGACTCACACTTTCTTGGTAGACTGTGGGCGGTTCTTTAGCAGTGATTGGCATATCAGTTCTGCTATAAGACTCAGCAGGGAGTGACTCACAATGGTTGGATGGTAGCTGGAAGCAATTAGAGAAAAGAGAGAGGTGTTCAGTAACCTCTAGAAACTTATGTACACTAGCAGTAGATAAAATCATCTTTTTCTCCTGAACAAAGCAAAATCAAAACAGCAATGTATTTGGTAATAGTGTTTATTTACCTTTCCTTACATGTTAAAAGCCAGTCATTGTGATGAGAAAATCCTTTTACTGTAATCCCCGATAAAGACTCATATATGTGCTAAAACCTTGTATTGGGGTATAAAGAATTGTGTTGAAATATGGATTTCCTTTTTTGGTCTATGATTTTGGATTTAGGATTAAATCTGGTGAAGAATGCACCCGTATTTACTATCCCAGTGGCAGTTTGAATTTTGTAGGTTCAGGTTCTTACTCTAAAGCACCTTGTGGTCCTATACATTATAGGCGACATGTATGAACGGGGCTGCTCCAGATATCTGGCGTCTTTTCAGCCTGATATCCAGCGCAGCCCTGTTCATACATGTTTAAATTTCCCGCGTGCGGGAGGTGGGGCGCACTAGAACCGTAGCGAAGCTACATATTTCTAGGCGCATTACAGCTGGAACAGGTAGACCAGTTTCACAGTGGTATACCTGAGCCAGAAATGTCACCCTAGCACTAGAATGTGCCTGATTTATGACCCACTGTAGATCGGGTTCATAAATCAGACACATTCTCTGCCATTATTATGCGCACAAAATTTGGCGTTCACAATTTCATGCATGTCGTCCTATATACTCAACTTATGCATTGATACATTTTGATATATTTAACCAGTTCCTAAGGGGTCCTTACCCTTTCTGACCAGCCATTTTTATTTCTTTATACACAGGGGTTTTTCAATACTATTAAAACTTTCCAATTCGGTTTATGCTACAACTTTTTTCTCTCTTTTTTTGTGATTTTTAAATTTTATTTATATATTTTAATAATAATAACTGTTTTGCTAAAATAAGTTTTGTAATTGTGTCACTTTTCCTCAAAATTTCCAAAATTTTCTAAAAAAAAAAAGGGGATGTTTTCAGGTCATCACAGGGGGGGCAAAAAAATTGCAATGGGGCTATTAGTTTTTTCATTTTTTTTATGTATTTGTGATTTTTTGTTTTTTTTTACTTTATTTTGGCATTTTTCCTTAACGGGGGTTTTGGTTTTTAGCCCCACAGAAGTATATGACTTTGAGCGCTGATATACAAGATCAAAAAGAAGGGGACAGTAATAAACCTTCCCTGTCTTCTCCCTTAGAAGCTCAGATGCCGCTACACCCACTCTCTGAAAAAGGGGTATGACTCAGTGCGTACAGTAGCGCTGCGTACTCGTTTTTTGGGGAACTCCATCAATACACGCGTACTCCCGCAGGGGCGGGGGTCCCTACCCCGCCGGCCCCCCAAACGTGCTTTTTCCCCGGGGCGTATTCTCGCGAATAATTAAGTCACTTATCCCCCCGTGCTAAAATATGACAGATTGTAAAAGGGGGGAAGGGGAGCTAATCCTATTCCCTTTTTGAGAACATACCCTAAGTGTGCTGCTCTACATGGACATTTTAAAATGGTAGTACAGAGTTAAATGACTACCTCCTGGATGTATATAGGCAGTGGGTGGTCATCTACAGTAGTTAAGTAGCTCCCTCTCAAGTATTTTGCATGCAGCAGGTTTTACCGTTTGATGCTGGATAGAGAAACTTGTATATGTAATAAGGTGAGTTGAATTATTTGCGGGGAAAACTGGTTTGGACCCATTTTTGAAAATTTTTCTGGAGTGAGCTGCTGAGGGTCTATTGTTGTTAATCCACAAGTTCACTGGGACACAATTACGGCTGTGTGGAGTTCATTTAAGGGTAAGTTCACACAGCGTTTTGCAGCACTTACTTGTGTGTGCCACAATATGCCCGGTGTTTTAGAAGTACATGCTGGCTAGCGCAAAACTTAAAAAATGCCTCAGCCCACCGACCGGTATTTGTCCATTGCCGTGTGAACGCAACCTTATGTAAATCACTGGCAGGAAAGCTGAATGCACAATGGGGACAAGTAGAACAGCATTGCACCAAATCGCGCCACCCCTTTTTTCTCCAACATTAGCGCATAGTCGGGGGGCGTGCTGGGGGTGTGTCCCCACTACAACCAACAAACAACACCAAGCTTTAGTACAGCAAATCCACGCATACTGCTGGAACAGGTAACCATTTTTTTAAAACCAGAAGTGCGCTTTTGCACAAAAGCATGTGCCTGATTTTTGACCACGTAGACCATTCATAGATTCCCGCATCTCACTACTATGTCCCAAAAATATAGCACTTGGGCGCTAAAAATCCTACATGTCACCAATGTGTTTAGTTTCCTTCAGATAAGGAACACCATAAGGCTTCGCACACACAGAATAAAATACCTTTTGGATTCATTTTTGCGTCGGTTTTCCCCCGGTCCACATAAGCATACAAAACCACCGTTTTCGGTGGATAAAAAAACATTTCTTTTTTTTTTTGATGGGGATTTAAATCCAACCACAGAAAATATGAACTGTGTAAACTACAGCTCAGATTTTCTATTGCAGTCCATGGGAATTATTTACAATCAGATCTTTTGCGGATTCTAAATACTGAATCTGCATAAAAACCAGTACCATGTGAACATAGCCTAAGACACATCAGAAAGTTTTTGGGAATGGTTAAAAAAATATTATCCCTTTCCCCCCTACTCTAACGGGCTCTCCAAGGGGGCCCCCATTTTTTGGGAAACAACAACTCCCATCATTCTACTGATATAAAATTATATAAATCAAGAGGGGAGTTGTATTTCCCCCAACAGCGGGGAGGGCCGCATTTGGGGAGCCTGCCCTAAGCATCGGGAAATAAAATTGACAGTAATAAAATTCTATAAAAATTATATGAAAATCTTACAGTGCTTAAGATCTATGTAGGTACATTTCAACTTTTTAAAATATACACGCTAGATGTATGGATCAAAATGATATTGTACAACTTTTGTATGTGTAAAGTAATGCGTAAAGTTTAAAAAAGTTTGCTTGAGAGGGGGGCTGACTACTTTTGGCAGGGCTGACACACCTGGTATTACATTTGGCAACAGTCTGTTGTGGGCAGACTTTGTATCAGTCATGCTGTCTATGAAAATGAGGTACAGTTTATTTGCCAAATCCAAAGCTTTCCCACTAAATTTAAAAGAGATTTTCCCCCGATTTTGATTTAAAAATTATGGCGATTGCTTTGGGCTATCGAATCATCGATAGTCGATATTCGCCGCTATCGAAAAGGGTTTTTCAAGGGGAAAATCATTATGACTTTTACCATTAAAGTCATGGGAGAGCAAAAACCCCTATTTTTTTACACCCAAACAAGCTGGAAAGCTGAAATAACACCCAAAAACATCAAAGGGATACGGCACATCTTGGGCAACCACTTAGGTATAAAATCACAGAAAAAAATCACAGACCATCACACCCTGTTTTGTACCACAGCATGACCCTTAAACCTCATACCCCACAAATTAAAAATGCAGAAGCAAATGATTTGAACCATCATGTTACTTGAACTGGACTTTGGAAAATCCTGTCCGGGAAACCGCAGGGCCCCCAAACCTGCTGCCCCCCACTTTTAAAAAAGGGCCCGGGAAAAAAGGGATCTTTCAACCACCTTTTTAGTTGAACTGACTTTGACTATCCCTGTCCGGGAACGCAGCAACCCAAACCTGCTACCCCCAGATTTAAAAAGTCCCGGGGCAAAAAGGAGTTTTTTCAACCCCCTTTTTATTGAACTGACATATACGTCCCTGTCCGGGCCACAAAAGACCATTAAACCTGTCACCCCCAGATACAAAGGCCGGAAAAAGGGAGTTTTTTTTCCACAGCATGACCCAGGCCGGGAGTTACAGTGGTCGGTGAAACCCAGCGGCGTCCGTCATCTTTTAAACCGCAGGTTAAAATGCCCTGATGACGCACAAAAAAACGCTGCTAAAAGCAGAGTGGGGAAGCGAAGTGTGAGAACCCACCTTCCTCATACACAGCAAGACCGGGGTACCCTTTCCCCCCTCCTATGATGCACCAATTGAGCTTCATTGGAAATCTGGGGGTTAACCTTTTCCGTTACAACCGGGTGCCCTTTTGTTTGGCATTTTTTTTTCTCATTTTACTCAACTGTTTGGGGAAATTGCTCTGTACTTTGTTCTCTTCCGGCTCCAAACCCATGTCCCTAAATAACCTACACTGGTAATTTTTTCCTGTACCCCCCTTTAAAATTTCGGGGAATTTTTTTACCAGCTTTTTTGTACAGCAATTTTTTAAGTATTTAATTCTAGAAAACAATTTTAAAAAAGGGAGGGAACCCACCATGTCCTTTTGTTTCTCTTTTTTTCATTGTATTAAAAGGGGTTGTCTCAATAAGATTGATAGCTATGTTAAAATCTTGCAAAAACAAGTCTTTTTTGCAATATGGTCCTTTAAACAGTGTCCTACCTATTCCTGGTTCTACAGCCCCATCACCCTTACCATTTTTTACAATGGAAGAACAAATGTCGTTAGAAACAACATTTTTTGAATAGGACCTGATATACTGCATGTCACAGCAAAATGCCCCCAAAAATTCAAAACAAAGACCCCTTTAGCCACTTTGGACAATTGTGAAGACAAATTTTGTTAAAACAACATTTCTTTAAAAAGGGGCCGTAATATTGCTGCATTTCAAAGCACATACCCAAAAAAAAATAAAAATACTTCTCAGCCCTTTTAAAAATTGTGAGGGGAAAAAACCACTTAGAACCCTTTTTGTTCCCAAAGGACCATGATTATTTTTTTATCCACAGCAAAATGATCCAAAAAAATTATAAAAATGACTTCCACCACTATTAAAGATTTTGAGGGGAAAAACCACTTAAAGCCACATTTTTGTTTCAAAGGACCATAATTTTAGCGTACTCCAGCAACATGACCCAAAAACCCTTTACAATGCAAAACTCTTAAAAAAGTAAAGGGAAAACGGGTTGTCATGAAACCCCGCTGTCTTTTTCAGTCCCTCACAGCAAAAGAGAATAAAAGAGGAAAAGAGAAAAAAAATTGCAGAAAAATGAAACTTTAAAAAAAAAGTTTTTAAGAGGGCCCTTTTGTTGAAAAGAATGGAAATAGACCGGCAACTAACGTGACCCCGGGAATTGGGCCCACATCATCAAGATCTATGCCCGATTTACTTGAGAAAGTCAAACATCCACATTATCTTGGAAAGCCGGATGCGTTTTTTCTGTAAGACTCCTCCCGCTGTGCTGAGGGTCCGCTCAATATGAAGCGGGGCTGGCAGAAACACCCTATGGGGTGACGAGCCAGCTCGGGCCTTTTCCATTGATACCCAAATCATTGGGGCCGGAAACACTGCAAAAACATCGGGGGTTGAACCAGATAGCGTGCACCATGATCTTAAGCTGACCTGTGTTTTGGGTGTGGCCCTCATTGCAGCGTTGTGAGGTGGTAAAAAAAAATTTCCAGAGGTCACCCATAAGGGTTTCCCCACCTTTTCCCGCGCTGCCGTACGCCTTCTTGGCACTCAAATCGTCACGCTGCTGATGTTGTTCCACCGTGAATTTGGGGAACGTAAGCAGACCAACAATGTCTCCAGTTATCAAACACAAGGTCCCATTTTTCCGCATTTTACTCCATTTCGGTGGGTGGAAGGAAAATGCTGAGTTTTGTTTTTTTACCGGATCCAGGGGGTGCCACCCAGTAACTGTTTTCATTTTTTTGGCCTTAATGCAGGATCATTTTTGGAGGAAATGGACACCAACACTCAGTGAAATGGACCTGATTTTTCCCAAACCCTGGTCGAGGGCACACAAACTATCTTCCTCATCTTCCCCCCCCGCCCCAAATTCGCCCAACCTCTTTCCAAGCAGGGACGTCGGGGAACATCGGTGTCCAGGAAAACCTCCTCCTCTCCCCCCCCTCCTCCGCGCCCCCGGGGACAGCTTCAAACAGCCCGACTGCCTAGATGATGCACCCTGAGAGCTGATCCCACCCTTTCACTAGCTCTGGACCCGAACAAATGCCAAAGAAGACCGATGAAAAATTTTGAAAATGTCGGCCTGTGGATTTTGACGGGGAGAAAAGGGCCCCTGTCCGCATCTGTGTCCGTCCCTCCTCCGTCGCGGCGGGGCCTGTGTTTCAGAGTTCCAACGATCGTTCCAAACTAAGAAAACACCACAATCTCATCGACAAGGGGATTGCCCCCCCCCACTACCATTTTGGGGCTTCTTTAAAACGGGAAGGAGGGGCAGACTCTTTCACCCCGCCTCCATCTCGGGGGTTCAACACCTCGAGGGCCGCACCGCTGCTTTCAGGGCCTGTGTACTTTTTACTGCGTAATGGGATGCGCGCTGCCCCCAAAGTGGGGCATTGGAGGTGGAAATTCCCGCGTTCCACGCAACAAGAACGGTTGACGGGGGGGCCGACTACGCGCAACGCACCCGGCGGGACGAAGCAGGGTGCGAACGGCGGGAAGTGCAACCAGACCTCGAGCCTTCTTTACAGGAATCCAACCGGGTACCTTAGAAAATTTCGGACACAATTCGACATTGCCAGCAAGGGGTGTGCTCCAGCCTACCTCTTAAGGCGGGCCCGCAGATTTCGCCCCTATCGCACCCACCTTTCCGGCACAAGGGTTTTTGCAACCCACCACCTCGCCGTTGCTTAGAGCCGTCCACAGCTCCCCACCTGGTGTGGACGTCCCCCCAAGGCAGATTAATTTCAAAACGGGCCCGGTGTCTCGGGGCACGTGACCACCAAGGGCCTTGGGGGGAAAAAGCCCTGCACCATCCCTGCGGTTTTTTAAGAGCGTGCGCCGAGCCTGAACCACCGCACCCCCAAGACATCCACCCAGCTCCCCAGTGAGCTGTCCCCAGAGAAATACGCCTTGGGCTGCTTACTAACCCCTGTTTGGTGGAAGGGGCTTTTCCGGACACAGATCAGACAACACGCTTAAATTTTTTGATGACACGGGCTGGCCAGGCAGGAGGCTTTTCTGCAAAAAATCCTGCTCGCATCTGGTATTTGGGGGGAGGGGAGGGGCCCTGACGTGGCGAACCCCTCTGTTCCACCAAGGAAAAGGCAATATTCCAACCAAAAGCCCAAAACCGACATTCAGGCTTTTGGGGGTTTTGGGGTGGTTTGGGTTAAAGTTTTCTTCTGCTCCCCAAAACCGGGGTGACAGAAGGGTGGGTGCTAACTGGTCGCTGTACGCTGCAGGCGTCAAACGGCGGAAAAAAGGGGGAAAGGTCTCTGTGGTGCTGGGGGTACCGACGACTGGAGGCTGAAGCGGAGGCTGATCCCCTTTTCATGACTCTGAAGACATGGGCACTAGGAAAAGCTTGGGGGTGGGGGAAGAAAGGCGGGGACAGAGGGGGTGACAAAATTGGAGGGCCCGCGTCGGGCTGGCCTTTTTTTGGCCCGGTTTCCCTCCATTTTACCAGCTTTTGCTGCATTGACTAGACATGTTGGTGTTAACCCTTTAAGGGGCTTGCCCCCTTAGCTTTACGGGAAAGGGGGCCCTATGACAACCTGGGGAATCAAGGCTTGGGCAAAAGGCCCCCTTGAGAGGGCCTGGACCTTTTGACGGCGATAAGCCGAGCGGTTTTGCGCGACCGTGGGTCGAATCAATCAGCGGATTCGCGCCGCCCCCTCCCTTTTTGGGGGGGACCCGTATTTACACTACCCCACGTCTTTCCCCCTCGTCCCCTGATGAAGCGCCGCAAGCAAATTCTGCGGAAAAGACTAATGGATCCGCAAATTCTCATCTCACATATCAAAACAGGGACTTTGGGCGCCACTTTTTCACCAGAAGCTGCGGGCTACAAACAAGGGGCCCCCCAAGGCGTTGCCGACCGCCCGGGAGTTTTGCCGATTGACCGGCTTCCTTTCCTCCTCTGATGCATCTAACTGGGCAGAGCAACTAAATCACCTCTTATCTTTTAACATCCTTTTACCCCAACCCATATTTTCACAAAAGGGCCGCGACAATGGGTTTTCCACATGGTGGGTACCAGTTTTACATTTGGGCTGCTTCTTTTTGGACGGGTTCGATGAGCTGATACACATTTTGGCCGACTGCGAGGACAGGAGGAAGACTGCAATGCAGGTTCATTAAACCCCTGAAGGGCAGATTTCGACGATGTTCGTTTCTTAGATTTACAGGGGCCCGACCCAGTGACAGGCCCGACGGTCCTGCAACTGACGATCCGGGCATGCGGGTTTTCCCCCACACGGAAGGAGCACCTTTCTCCGACCTCTACTCCAGGCTACCCCCCTCTTTGGGTCGCTTTCCACCTGCATTTTCCCATGTTTTAAAATATAAAAAATTTTAGAAGGGAAAGGAATAGTTTTTGGAAAGTCTCTTTTTTTAAAAAACTGTAAATCACAGCTATTCTCAAAACCCTCTTATCAAAAACCAAATTGCTGGATTCAAATTTAACTGCAAGTGTCTATCAACAAATCTGGACTGGGCAAAAGTCCAAAAAACACGTATCTGTTATGTTTTGGAATAATAAACGGTATTTTTTGCACCATAAAAATCACCTGTGGTGAATATAGAATTGCGGTTTTATGATTTACGTAGATGCTGCGTCAATGAACAATGCGGGGTGGGGAAGAGTCAAAAAACACGTAACTGTTATGTTTTCGTACGATACACGGTATTTTTGGCAACAAACAACCTGTGCTGACTACAAGATTGCTGGATTGTAATTTAACAGTGGATATATCAACAGTCACAGGTGTAATGGGTAAATTTAAAATGAACACATATCTGAAATGTATACTGATAATAAAAGTGGAGTTTTGCAGCTAACAAAGAGACCTGCAGTTACGAGAAATGATGTTTATCCAATATAAGTTCAGGCTGCCTAATATTCAGGAAATATTTCAGTAGCAAACTGTTAATAATAAAGATATTCCACTACAATGTCTACACTAAGTCTTGGTGAACTTTATTCAGTGTTCTTTATAGATAGAGCTTGTCTGTGTTCGCCCGCGGGGCCCCCCCCCCCTGCCCCCCCGCCGTGAATTTACAGCGGTAGATGCTGCTTAAAATTCTCTACCTAACTACATAGAATCTTCAAACTCTAATATAACTAAATTGGAAGGATCACAGCTAATAGTAGAGGTTTCTCTGTGCAGAAATAGACTAATTTCGCTGAGCTGTTTGGCCACAGGCAGAGCGCAGGTCCTATCCCTATGAGACGCTGAGAGACACTGAGGCTGAAACAGGAAACGCTGTTCTATGTAAAACGAGGTCATGTGATTTTTCCAGCCAATCGCAACCATACACATCCCAGTCATGACGTCGCACACACATCTCACCCTGCTCTATTCTGTAATCTGATTTGCTGGACGCCAAAATTACAGGAAACGCCGAAAAAGGCGTGATCTTAATAGATGATGCACAGATTTTAACCTTAATTATCGCATGAGCTGGAAATTTCGATCACCATAAAACCCTTGCCGATTTCAACTCTGTCGATAAAAATCACTCAACACTATTAATGATGCCTTATAAAGCTGAAACACTGTATAAATAAAACTGTTACTTCTTTCTAGCATATGTTGTTTGTCCTCACTACTTTTAATCATAGTTGGCAACTTTTGAAAATGGCAAAGCAGGAGATTAAAGAGTACGGCGCGCGTAGCGAGCCGCGTCAAAAATTTGCATGGACACGCCCATCTTTTGTGTGCCACGCCCCTTCAAAAAAGCCACACCCACTCCGCCTAACTACATAATGGCTTTGGAAGAAAGCCAGGTAGATGCCCTTATAGCCAGGTAGTAGCCCCCCATAACCAGGTAGTGCCCCTTACAGGCAGGTAGATGCCCCTTGTAGCAAGGTAGATGCCCCCTCTGTAGCTAGGTAGATGCCCCCCTTTGTTAGCCAGGTAGTTGCCCCCTTTGTAGCCAGGTAGTGCCCCCTTTAATAGTCAGGTAGTTGCCCCCTTTAGTAGTCAGGTAGTAGTGCCCCCTTTAGTAGCCAGCCAGGTAGGTAGTGCCCCCTTTAGTAGCCAGCCAGGTAGTTGCCCCCTTTAGTAGCTAGGTAGGTAGTTGCCCCCTTTAGTAGCCAGCCAGGTAGTGCCCCCTTTAGTAGTCAGGTAGGTAGTTGCCCCCTTTAGTAGCCAGGTAGGTAGTTGCCCCCATTGTAGCCAGCCAGGTAGTTGCCCCCATTGTAGCCAGCCAGGTATTGCCCCCATTGTAGCTAGCCAGGTAGTGCCCCCATTGTAGCCACAGCCAGTATTGCCCCCATTGTAGCCAGCCAGGTAGTTGCCCCCATTGTAGCAGCCAGGTAGTTGCCCCCATTGTAGCCAGCCAGGTAGACCCCCCCCCATTGTAGCCAGCCCGGTATTGCCCCCATTGTAGCCAGCCAGGTAGTTGCCCCCATTGTAGCAGCCAGGTAGACCCCCCCCCCCCCATTGTAGCCAGGCAGAGCCCCCCAGTAGTTAAAAAAAATAAAATATAAATTCCACTTACCTACCAGGTTCCGCAGCTCCGACCATTTCGGGGGCCCGATCCCTCACGACGCAGGGGAATGGAGCAGCCAGCTCATTTCCCCTCGCCGTGATCTGAAAGCACGCGCACAGGGCGCCGGACAACAGGGGAGGAGGGAGAAGGACGCTCCCTCCTGCCTCCTCCCACACAGGAACCGGGGGGCGGGTACGGACCCGCGCCCCTTCACCCCCCCGTGGAACACCGGCGGCGCCGGATGCGCACCACGCTACTCCGGCCCCCCATTTAAAGGACCCCCCGGCCGCACGGCGGGAGAAATGCCAACCCCCCGGGGAGGGCGGGGGGGGGCCCCCAAATAGGGGACCCCCCCCAAAAACGGGAGAGTTGGGCGTATGCTTTTAATAATTTGCTGAATTGAATGAGAACAATCCTGAATGTGAGAAAAGCAATACACAACTATCCTCTCTAGCGGAACACAAGACGGGGCAAGCTCGTGAATTGAACACGTAAAAACTACCAGAGGCCCTGGCGCCTTTAAATGCTGAAAGCAGGGCTAGGAAGGCGCAAGCTTGCTTTTTCCTTAAAAAAAAATGTTCTCATCCACTGATAGCAAACACACATACTAAAAATGGTAATTAAGACACAGGTGTCCCCTCTTCTACGTTGCCACCGGAGACGAGTGGCACTGCGACCCGCACTTTGGCACGGGCCCCCTCATGCTGGTTTTCCAACTCACCCCCCTGCTTCCTGCGCTCTCTGCTGGCTGGCGGATCAGCTCCTTGAAATTTAAAGGGCCAGCGTCCAGGTAATTGGATTATTGCTGGGCGCTGACTCTACATATTCTGGTCACTGCTTTCCTGCCTTGCCAGATCTATTTTGTTCCTTTGTCGATAGAGATAGCGTTCTACTGTGTCCCTGTCCCTTTTCCTTTTGCGACCCCTTTCTTCCACCACTGACCCCCTTTGGTTCAGCACCCCGCTTTCTGCCTGTCCCGACTACGAGTTAGCCCCGCCCAAAAACTGTACCACGCTTCCCCCCGGCTGCCACCGCAACATTCACCAAGGGAGCGACCTGGTATCCCCTGGGGAAAAATGGGAGGGTATTAGACCACGCTCCTACAGGTTTTTCCCTACCTCCCAACTTTTAGAGACGCAAAAGGGACAATCACCACACCCAACCCGCCCCAAAAATATGCCCACACCCAAAACATCCTCTAACCACACCCAAAAACATACATACCCAAATTTTTAACAGCCAAAAAGGGACACATTTTCAGGATTGCCCTTGTATCCAATGAAAATATTTAAAAGGGGGGTCTCACTACATTATTTACTTATCTCGTCCGTTTTAGGCAGTTCTCAGACTAATTGCGGCGCCCTTTCGGCCTATTTGTGCTCTATTAAAGCGAGATCCGCCGCACTTACGGGAAAACCATAGTTTTTAAGAACCCCCTCTCCTCGCTCGTCAAAACGTTTATTGTACGCACGGGAGAAAGTGCACGCAGCTACTTGTGGCAAAACTGAGTAATGAATGTCAAGGGGCGTATGCCCCGGGGGAATAGACCCAATCATGCGACCCCAACACCCGGTGTACTGCGTTTTTAAAATTACCCGGTAACATAGCCTTAAATTCAGGACTTGTTGGGGTTTTTCCCCATGTTTTTTGCCGCATTTATGCTTTTAGGGTCCTGTCCCAAAACCCTTTTGGGGGCCTGGGCGCCTTTTTCCCCATTTATTTAAAAGGGGGTTGTCTCACTACTTTGATTCATCTTACCTCAGCCTTTTTTTCTTTTTTTTTCATTTTGCATTCAAGGGCGTGTTTACTGGCTTCCACTGGGCGTAAAAGCCAGGTCTTACAAAGCATCCATCCTGGAACCCTATCAGGAGAACAAAAAGGTCTGTAGCAAAACAACCAGTGTGGCAGCCTACAGAGAGATCAAACAGGTCTGTAGCTATAGCAACCAGTGCTGGCAGCCTATCAGGAGAGATCAAACAGGTCTGTAGCTATAGCAACCAGTGCCGGCAGCCTATCAGGAGAGATCACAAGGTCTGTAGCTATAGCGACCTGAGGAACTGATGCAGCCCATACAAGAGGATCCCATATGAATAGGTAGAACACAATTAATGGACACATATTACAAAGTGACTTGTTTTTGCAGGATCTTTAACATAAAAATCAATCCTTGTAGTGATACAACCCCTTTAAGTAAGTTGTTATGTAATATACAGCTAGGAAGCAATCAGATACTTTTTAAAGAAAGATAGTTCATTGATGCAAATATATATCCCAAATGAAAAAGATGGATATTTATAGAGCTAAGAGGGACAGAGGAACAAGGGTTAAAAATAGGGACTGTCCTTCCAAAATAGGGACACTTGGGAGGTATGCTTATATTACGGTGTTCCAGAGGATTCACCTCTTAGCTGCTCCTAACAACAGGGGGTAGAGTTTCCTTGTTTTTGCACCTGGTCCTTGTCATTTATGTATTAAATTGTGGTGCACCTTGTTTTAGATACATTTATTAATTATTTTAGATACTTTTTGCCCTTCACTAAAGCACGGCTTAGAGCAGGGGTGTCAAACTTATTTTCACCATTTTCTGTTTGCTTTCATGAGCATCCATGTCTCAAAGCCATATGTCATGATTAGCAACAAAATGGTAGTGATCGATCTTTGGTGGTTACTGAGACTTCCTTGCACTTCCATATCTGATCCATGCTGATTATGGAACATGGAACGTGAGCTTATTTTCGATGCATAGTCTGGTGTAGAGATTCTCTGGCTGTGTTGCAGGATTATGTTAACCAAAAAAGAATACAATGACAAAAAAGTCATAGGAAAATATATACTGACAATCTTTATTAATTCAATAATAAATATTAATAACTAAGATGTCACAAATAGTACAAATTTAAGGCTAAAAACAATAAAAAATAATGCCCATATCAAACAAGGCATACAAATCACACCATCCCTGAATATAGAAAGTCATCTAGGGGTGTATAACCTATAATATTTAACATTAGTATTAAAGTGTCTTATATTCGAGATCAAGTGATTAAATAGTATATAGACACATCAAGATGGGCATACAATAATGCCACACCTCTCACAGGCTTCTTGAGAAAGCTTGGCGAAATGCACGTCGAGGCTATCCCATATCCTTGGCAGTGCATCTCCTCCATTCCTGTATACACTTGGTAATATATTGTGTGTGAGAGGTGTGGCATTATTGTATGCCCATCTTGATGTGTCTATATACTATTTAATCACTTGATCTCTAATCTAAGACACTTTAATACTAATGTTAAATACTATAGGTTATACACCTTAGATGACTTTCTATATTCAGGAATGGTGTGATTTGTATGCCTTGTTTGATATGGGCATTATTTTTAATTGTTTTTTAGCCTTAAATTTGTACTATTTGTGACATATTATTTTTTAATATTTATTATTGAATTAATAAAGATTGTCAATATATATTTTCCTATGACTTTTTTGTCATTGTATTCTTTTATGGTTAACATGTTTATGAGATATAATGACTGTATACTGAGCATTGGACATTATTTAATTGGTGATTCTTTTTGTGTTGCAGGATTAGGCCGTGTTCACACGCCTTATTCCCGACGGATTTGTGCGCCGTATTGAGCGCACAAATCCCCGTGAATAAGGTCGGGACGGGGCGGGGCCGGAGCGCGGCGGGGGCGCCGCTCCCGGCCCCATTGACAATGCATTGTTTACCGGCGCGTCCGCGCCATAAATAATGTGCATGTCACTTTCCTCCCCCCGCGGCGAATTCGCCGAGCGGGGAGACGACTGATTCCACTGTTTCTCAATAAGAGCATGGATTACCGTAATTGCTGCCCGGGGATTGGCGCCGTACTGAAGCGCAAATCCGGCGCGCAGTACGGCGCCAATATGCGGCAGAATAAGCCGTGTGAACGAGGCCTTACACTCTGTCTCAACTTTTTCCTCCTAGGATGTGAACTCATAGGGAGGACTCTTCCTGACGCTGCATAGGAACCCTGTACCCAGATGCAGCGCTCCCTTGTATGTTATTGTGTGGTGACATTATCCAGTCATGAAGTAGGAGCTGCGGGGTCTTCACAGTCTTCATTTAATAAATTAATAATTGTTATTGTTTAGTTCTGTGTAAGCAAAATTGTTGGTTGATAAAATAAAAAATGTATTAAGAGATAATTTGAAAGGGAGCCCAGAAATTTTATTTGCATAGGGGCCTCTACTGGGTTTAATTTGGCATTGCACCTGGCTGAAATATTCATGGAGACCGGCTGAAATGCTAAGCACTCCATATCCTGGCAAAAAAGTGGATGGGGACTCGTCTAAAATACTATGCAGCCCGCGTCCTGGCAGAAACGTTCGTTTTAAGGGCCCTGCAACCAAGGCCACTTTAACCATAGGGCAAACAGTGTATTTGTCCTGACACCCTGCAGTGACACCACGCTCAACGGTATCTGCATCTTCAGGGGGTAAATGCAGTTGAATCTTATAGCAGAGCAGGGATTTATTAGTTTCCTGCCTGTATTGGACACTGTTCTCTTTATGTGTGTGTTGGAGGGTGCGGGAAAGAGCTAGGGAATTTTTATCCTCTGCTGCTCTGAGTCTTGTGACTTTTTTTAGGGGCAGGGGAGTGAGACAGTCTACAGTCCACAATGAGAGAGCGGCTGGTGGATGGGATGATTGGTGGAGACGCTGCTTCATCAATCAGAGAGTTGGTTGGTATTAGGGTATAGACACAGAAAAGCATCGCTGAGGGTGGAAGAAGTGGTGCCCCTGACCGCAGCACAGGGACAATGACTCAGACGTTTGCTGTCAGTAATAAGGTAGTAACACAGTCACTGTTAAGAGCTCTTCTGTTATTGTGTGAATATAAGTAGGTAAAGGCAGCAAATGAAACCCCCGGTGGGCCCCTGGGGATGGTGGACCACTGCGAATAGTAGGTTTTGGGCAGCTTTTCAGGTATGAGAGAAAGTAGCAGAAACCAAGAGACATATATGGGCCCCAAGAATCAACTCCACTGGTGGGCACCAAGAATCAACTCCACTAGTGGGCCCCAAGAATTACCTTCACTGGTGAATCCCAAGAATCAACTCCACTGGTGGGCACCAAGAATTACCTTCACTGGTGAATCCCAAGAATCAACTCCACTGGTGGGCACCAAGAATCAACTCCACTAGTGGGCCTCAAGAAATACCTTCACTGGTGGATCCCAAGAATCAACTCCACTGGGTGGCACCAAGAATCAACTCCACTAGTGGGCTCCAAGAATTACCTTAAGTGGTGGATACCAAGAATCAACTCCACTGGTGGGCCTCAAGAAATACCTTCACTGGTGGATCCCAAGAATCAACTCCACTGGTGTGCACCAAGAATCATCTCCACTAGTGGGCCCCAAGAATCAACTCCACTGGTGGGCCTCAAGAAATACCTTCACTGGTGGATCCCAAGAATCAACTCCACTGGTGTGCACCAAGAATCATCTCCACTAGTGGGCCCCAAGAATCAACTCCACTGGTGTGCCCAAGAATCATCTCCACTAGTGGCCCCAAGAATCAACTCCACTGGTGTGCACCAAGAATCATCTCCACTAGTGGGCCCCAAGAATCAACTCCACTGGTGGGCCCCAAGAATCAACTCTATTGGTGGGTCCCAGGCACCCAAGTCTAACATTACACTGGCTGTTTTCTACAGGGAAATTGGAGAGCTGGTCCTTTTGTGTTTGGACCTTGTACATACATGCTCGCTGTGTCTAATCTCTTATGGGCCACATAAAAGAACAGATTTGCTCCCATAGGTCTTGAGTTTCTCAGAGGGAAAGGGGTTGTGGGACTAAAATGTCAAAATCTGCAAAATTGCACAACAATTATGGTGTGTATAACAACCAATATTTGTAATAAAAAGTAGGCAAGTCTTAAGGTGTGCACCATTAAACTGCTTGGTCTAAGTTTACACTGTAAGTGAACAGCTTAGAGTAATGATTTCAGACATTGGCTGCAGAATTCATGAGTGAACCAATGGCAGCTGGAAGTCAATAGAAGAATGGGAGAGACTGGAGGCTGGACCATCGCTGAAATATCAGTGAGCAATGAGGTGAGTATGAATTTTCTTATTTAAAAAAGATGTGAAGAACACATAGTGCCATCCCTTATTGTCAAAGGACCCTTCTTACAAACAGAGATTGTCAAAAGTAGACAACCCCTTTAAGGAATAGTTATGATTTAAAGGGTGTTTTCACCATCCTGTTTCACATAGCCTGCTCTTCACAGCCAGCTTCATGCTTCCACTTCCTGGTCAGGCTGTGGGTGGTTCTACAGCAATGATTGACATATCATCACTGCTATTCTTAGTTGAGCATTTTAGAGGGTCATTAATGATGGAGGGATTTTTAACAGCAGGGCAGAAAGCTACAGAGCTCTAAAGGGTTAAAGTTTGTCAGTAAGAAACATAAACAAGCTCCAGTGCTAATGATAAGACACAGCAGGTAGTGACGTCACCATCCAGCCAGGGCTACTAGAACAGAGAAGTGGTGATGACATAGAGCAACCTGTGTATACAAGCAGAAGATAAGAACTGCTGTTGCTCTAAAATCAAGCAAAATCAGAACAGCATTGTATTTGGTGATAATCTTTATTTACCTTTGTGTACATGCTTAAAACGAATTAATTAATTATTTGTGTTCCCTGTGAAATAACAGTCATAGAGCATCTTCTCTTATAACTGTGTGTTGTGCTGTTTTAATGTTATTCAATCTAGATACATATTGCTAAATAGTCAACTGGGTGTTACGATTCCAATTGTAAAAAGGACAGGACCCTAACACGTTGACTCTATCAGCACTGATTGGACATGTCAGATTAGGGAGGGAAACACCCCCAACTGATAACACCCAATTCATAATTTTGTGATAGATTTCTAGGAGAAATATCAGGGGAACCAGACAACATAGAGATCTGGGGAAAGATGCTTCAAAATTGTTATTTTATGGGGAATACAATTATTTACTAAAATGTCAGGAGAGGCCAACACTTCTCTTTTGATTCTAATGTCTGCATTATGAAAGCCAGAACTTTTTTTTTAACATTGATATAGCTGTAAAGAGCGTTTTTGTGAGTGATGAGTTGTATTTTTTAATTGCACAATCCTATATATAACTTTTTGAGTAAAGAGATGTTCTAAAACTTTAAAATGCTCTTTAGTCATTAAGACCCCGTTCACACGGCTTATTTGCCGACGATTGGCGCCGTATTCCGCGCCGGATTTGCGCTTCAATACGCGCCAATCCGTCGGAGTCATTACGGTAATCCACTGCTCTCATAGAGAACAGTGGATTCCGTCGCTCCTCTCCCCGTCGCAAATCCGCCGCGGGGGGAGAAATGGCATGCACATTATTTACGCGCGGACGCACCGTAAATAATGCATTGTCTATGGGGCCCCCGTCCCGCCCCTTATTCACGGCGGATTTGTGCGCTCAATACGGCGCACAAATCCGTCGGCAATAAGCCGTGTGAACACGGCCTAAGGGTGCTTTCACATGGTGCGTTTTTGAAGCGTTTTTTCTGCAGGAAGGCACAGCAATTAATGCTGTAAATTGCTGCACAAAAATCGCGGTAATTACCGCGATTTTACCGCAAATGTACAACAATCTTTGCCACGATTTTTGTGCAGCAATGTACAGCATTAATTACTGTGCCTTCCATTCAACAACACGCATCAAAAACGCACTGTGTGAAAGCACCCTGAGGTATGCTAGAAAATATTTTTAAAAAACCTTGTAAACCTGCTCATTCCAGTGCCTGGATGGTCCCGATAATCCCGATGACATCACCGTTTATTCTTCATGTTACCCTGCAACTAATCACAGGCTGCAACAGTCTCTTGCTTTGTATATGGCACATGACCGCTGAGGCATGTGACTGACTGTTTAGAATGAACGGTGATGTTATTGGCTGAAATCACGGGAACCAGAACAAGCAGGTTTAAAACAAAAATTCTAGCATCCACTTGCAATTAACAAGCCTTCCTGGGGAGAATTAAAAAATCCTGAATTCTGTTGTTTTTTTTTTAACACTTTAAAAACTTGTGCCGCTGCAATCAGAGAACTTTAAACCCATAAAATATTTTTATTTTTCTGTTGAAAGAGCTGTGTCTGGGATTCCTTTTTTTGCAACAGATAAACAGTATTTTTTATTGGATCCATTTTGGAGCATGTTCAATTTCGATCACTTTTTATTCAATTTTTGGGAGACAGAATAAACACCAACAGCAATTTTTTATTTTTTCTCATTTATGATGTTTACATGGATTAACAGTGATATGACAAGAAAATGGGATTTTTTTTATTTTATTTAATACAATTATTGACATTGTGAAACAGCCCGATGAGAACACCCCTTTAACTACTGACCTGTGCATTGCATTGAATAATAATACATAATAATACATGTGTGTCATTGTAATGCTAACATGCATTCAATTTTGCACTTCTTCTGGATGGCAATAACTGCATAGTCACGGGCATCTGGAGCCATACTGACTGCAGTGCATCCCACAGCTGCTGGAGGGTGATTGGGGGAGGGTCTGCAGAACAACTGAGGTGTTCCCATAGACGCTCAATTAGGTTCATGTTTGGGGAATTAGGGTGCTGCCTCATGGTATATGTAAAATGCCGGTTGGATTCTGTTTATGAATCCGGACGATATTTTATCGTCTTTTGAATTGCTTTGGGGGATGGTTCTGTCCGCGGTTTGCAGATTTGACTATCTCCCCTAACCACTGACTATTACACCTTCCACCGGAAAACTGGGCAGAAGATTGTGCATGTTCTGAGTTTTTCGGAACGGCAGCGGTTGAAAATTTGTCCAGCTGAAAATCCGTTCAGTGTAAACTACTGAGCAGATTTTCTATTAAAGTCTATAGGAATGGTTTCTTGCCGGTTTTTAGAAGGTTTAGAAATCTGCAAATCGTCTGAAAATCCGACGAGAAAACCATGCCTCGTGGACATACCTTTAGGGTGCCAGAGTAGTCCTTGTTCATGCTCTTTCAACCAATGTCAGACATTTTTAGCTATGTGACATGTCTTGCTGTAAGTTCCCATCCAACCTAAGAAAGACAATCAGCATTTATAGGTGCGCGTGATCTGCAAGGATGGATTCATATTCAAATCAGTTTAAAGTGCCTTCCATATTGATGAGTATCCCAGATAATGCCATGAAAACATTCCCCAGACTTCAGTACTGCCACCACTAGCTTGTGTTCTTCCGGCAATGGTTGCAGGGTGTTTGTTTTCTGTATCTTCTTTTGTAATGTTCACCTGTTCAATGAAGAACAAAATGGGACTCATCGGAGGTCAAATCAGCCAATCAGAGGTCCAATTCTAATATTGCTGTGAAAATTAAAGCCTTTTCTGCTGATGCAACTTTGTTGGCAGTGACCTCATGATACACTTTCACCACAGCTGCACATGAACAATTCACAAACTGCAGAATTTCAGAAATACTGTTACCCATAGGCCAAAAAGCCAATAATCATCTGTTTTTGCAACTTTGATAAATCGCACCTTTTACCTGTGACAGTAATGAGGGATATGTATGCAGACAGTCTATGGCACACCTTATATACCCACCAAAGCAGCTCACCACACGTCCCTTCCTTCATGAGCTGCGCACTGATGAGATAGAAAATAGGAAGTGGTCATAATACTGTGAATTGACTATGCATTTTCTGAATGCATACCCTGTGGTTTTCAAGATCTCTGCTTGCTGTTATACATGGGTAACCTTGATTGTAAACTTGCAGTAACAGAAAAAGAAGTGTGTCCTGATCATATGATAGACACACCGGTGAAGATGTCATCAGAGCTGTGTACTCTTCATCTGTACCCATCACATGTCTAGGACAGACTTGTATCCATTGGTAGTAAACAGTGTGGATCACTACTGAACTGATACAGAGAATATGTTGGAATATATACTACTATAGCTTTTCATTCTACGCATTACGGGTGTGTTCACACAGCGTTTGTTAAATACTTATACCGAAAAACAGACCCCAATAAGTATTTAACAGTGTTCAAGCGTGATGACATTGACTTCAATGTGAAATGTGTTTTGTCCTTTAGATTATACGTGTTTTATATACGTTTTTGCATTGAGTTAAACGGATGTGTTCAAAGAATTGAATGTCAATTCTTGATCCGTTTAACGCATTGAAAAGGCAATAGAAGCTATAGGGATACGTTTCTGCAGTCCAGAAAATGTATCCAAATTGGTACCACACTTTGTGGTACGGTATTGGATGCGGTTGACTCAATAAGTTTTACGTATCCAAGATTCCATACACATACCCAGGGCAGTTCCTACGCTAAAATTCACTCAGGGCGAGGTGAAGAAATTTCGCCCCCCCCCATGTAACATAATGCGCCACAATGAAACACAGTGCATCACCATCAACCAAATCTAAAATATACAGAAAGCTTTACCACAATCTGCTACATATAAAATTACTAGATAATAGTCATACAGTTACCAAATAACACTGCTACACGAAACCAGAATCCAGAATCCCAAGACCACTAAGACCACATATCACCAGCACACAGTGACCGAATAATACCACCACACCATGACCACATATCACCACATAGTGACCAAATACAGCAACACCGTGACCACATATCACCAGCACATAGTGACTGAATAATACAAACTGACCATTACTGAATACAAACCATTATACTTCAACCAATATTACCAGCATACAGTGGTGGATACCCGCTGAACACAGGCTCTGCAGACATATAAATGGTTACAGTAAAGTTATATCTAGTGACTCACAGGAGACGTCTCTGAAGAGTTGTTCTCTTTCTCTTCTTCTTCTTCTCCATCTGTCCCAGACGCCATGATGACTACTCCCGACTCTTCACTGTAAAATTTACAAAACAAATATCTTAAGACTCCTCACTTTATCAGCATTTTCCAACCAATTCCTATCTCTATACAAACTCCCCATCTATAGCATCTCATATGGTAGCCATGTAATAGCCCCTGTAGCCACGTAGTAGCCCCCTATAGCCAGGTAGTAGCCCCCTGTAGCCAGTGATACCCCCTGTAGCCAGTGATACCCCCTGTAGCCAGTTGATGCCCCCTGTAGCCAGTTGATGTCCCCTGTAGCCAGTGATGACCCTGTAGCCAGTGATGCCCCCCTGTAGCCAGTGAGATGCCCCCATTGTAGCTAGTGTGCCCCCATTGTAGCCAGTGATGCCCCCTGTAGCCAGTAGGTTCCCCCTGTTATCAGGTGATGCCCCCTGTAGCCAGTGATGCCCCCTGTAGCCAGTAGATGCCCCCTTGTAGCCAGTAGATGCCCACCTTGTAGCCAGAGATGCCCCCCTGTAGCCAGTGATGCCCCCCTTGTAGCTAGTGTGCCCCATTGTAGCCAGTGATGCCCCCTGTAGCCAGTAGATGCCCCCTGTAGCCAGTAGATGCCCCCTGTTATCAGTAGATGCCCCTGTAGCCAGTAGATGCCCCCATAGCCAGTGATGCCCCCCTTCTAGCCAGTGATGCCCCCCCTGTAGCCAGAGATGCCCCCCTGTAGCCAGTGATGCCCCCATTGTAGCCAGTGATGCCCCCCCTATCGCCAGTGATGCCCCCCAGTAGCCAGTGATGCCCCCAGTAGCCAGTGTTCCCCCCTTGTAGCCATTTTTCCCCCTGTAGCCAGTGATGCCCCCCTTGTAGCCAGTGTGCCCCCAATGTAGCCAGTGTGCCCCCATTGTAGCCAATGTGCCCCCATTGTAGCCATGTGCCCCCTTGTCCAGTGTGCCTCATTGTAGCCAGTGTGCCCCCATTATGTAGAGCCAGGATGCCCCCTTGTAGCCATGTGCCCTCATTGTAGCCAGTGTGCCCCCCTTGTTGCCTGTGTGCCCCCTTGTTGCCAGTGCCCCCCCTTGTAGCCATTGTCCCCCCTTGTAGCCAGTGTACCCCCATTGTAGCCAGTGTGCCCCCTTGTAGCCAGTGTGCACCCCTTGTAGCCAGTGTGCCCCCATTGTAGCCAGTGTGCCCCCATTGTAGCCAGGATGCCACCATTGTAGCCAGTGTGCCCTCCTTGTAGCCAGTGTGCCCCCCTTGTAACCGGTGTGCCCCCCTTGTAGCCAGGATGCCCCCATTGTAGCTAGTGTGTCCCTCTTGTAGCCAGTGATGCCCCCTGTAAGTAATTATAAAATAACAAAAGAGTACTCACCTGGGTCCGCGCGTCCCGGTCCGGAGCTGCTCAGCAGTGGGAGCTGCAGAGCGGTGTAAGCAGCGTGACGTCATCACGCTGCTTACGCTGCACGCAGCTCCCAGGGATCTCCTCGGCGGCAGAGCTGCCAGCCGAGGAGATCGAGCGTCACAGGGGGCGCGGTGAGAGCTGTGCGCCCCCTGTGACGCTGATACAGGGGAGGAGTCAGGACAGGAACGATCCATCCCGCCCTCCTCCTGCCAGCTGCTGGCTCTGCGCGACTGTTATAAAACAGCCGCGCAGAGTCAGGGGCGCTCCTCCGGGCGGGCAGGGCGGCCGCGGCGCCCCCTCGGGTGAGCGGAGCCTCGGCGCCCCGGGCGACCGCACGCCCTGCCCGCCCCTAGGAACGGCCCTGTACATACCCTATGGGGGTTGTCTGGTCCGATCCAGTTTTATTTGACTCACGAACAGCTCATCATTTTAATTTTTGGTAGGATACTGTGTGCCGTTGCAATTGAAGCAAAAGGAGTCACATGTCGTACAGACACAAAAATAATTAAATAATAATAATATGACATAAACCCCATGAATGCCAGTAGGTACTGGGGTCCGTCAATATACAATATTTGTTGGTTCTGGAACAACCATTGCTTGCTGAAACCATAACTCTATGGAAAACTGGTAGTTGGTTCTCATGACCTCAAATGTGACCCCACATAATGCAAAATGAAGATGAAAGAACATGATGCAGATATCTAATCCAGGTAACGCTAAGTTATAACAGTCAGGAAAAGCTGCTAGGAGCTAAAAATCACTTTCTATGTTGAGGATAGAAACTTCTTTGGCTCAAGTACTTTGTACACAATAAACTAGAAAAGAAAATGGGGCCCTTACTTGGCGCTCAACGGAGCTGCTCATCCTTGCACATGTACTGAGCACTATGACATTTGAAGTACTGCACTCAGGGACGCCGATAGGGCAGTGCTAGGGGTACTGCCATACGGGGCCCGACTTGTGAAGCGAGGGGCCCCTTTGTTTCACATGTCTGATAAAATTAACAGGCATCAAGCCCACTAATAGTGAGGTCCTGCTGCCGCCCAGTAATAGTGAGGTCCTGCTGCCGCCCAGTAATAGTGAGGGCCTGGTGATAGTGAACATTGCAGTGACTACATTGCGCCGCTGCCTCTCCTTGGCCACACAGCCTAATCACTCTGCATAAACTGTACGGGCCTAGAAGTGCTGAAGGACGTCAGTTTATATATCTGCCTAAATGAAGGGACCTATACACCTACCTAACTGAGGGGTCCTATACATGCCTGCCCAACTGAGGGGTCCTATACATGCCTGCCTAATTGAGAGCTTCCTATATGAGGAGGGGAGATATAGAGCTACCTAACTGAGGGGACATATATACCAGGTAAGGTTAGTATTATTCATACATGCCAACTCTCCCGTTTTTGGCGGGGGGGTCCGCTATTTAAAATTCTATTTAAATTACCGCCGGCGCAGAGTAGCGCTGTTGCGCGACTCTTGCGCCGCGGGACCGCTCCTACAGGCGGGTGCAGCGGCCGCAGCGGCCGCTCACCCGCCGCGGTCTTTACTGTGCGGGGAGGAGGCAGGAGGGATCGCTCCCTCCTCCCTCCTCTCCCTGTATGTACGGCGCCCGGGGTGTGCGCCGTTTCATACAGGTCAAAAAAGGCGCAGGGGCATGCCGCCCTTTTTTCACTTCCCCCTGGGGCCGTGAAGAGATCGTCGGGAGCGGCCCACGTGCGGGCCCGGGAAGGAAGTGGATTTTATTATTTAAATTTTTTTTAGCTTTTGGGGCTTACCCGGCTAAAGAGAGGGAACTACTGGCAACAAAGGGGGCACTACCGACCCAAAGGGGGGAACCCGGGAACAGAGGGGGGCCCGCTGGCAACAGAGGGGGCACTACCGGCAACAGAGGGGACATTTACCCGGGAACAAAGGGGGCACTACCTGGCAAAAAAGGGGACACTACCTGGGAAAAAGGGGAACACCGGTAACAAGGGGGGATACCTGGCAAAAAGGGGGGCACCCACCTGGCAACAAGGGGGCCTACCTGGCAACGAGGGGGGGACACTCTAACAGAGGGGACACTCCTGGGGGAAAAAAGAGGGGGGGTACCGGGAACCAAGGGGCACTACCCGGCAACAAGGGGGGGATCTACCCCGGGAAACAATGGGGGGCCAACCGGCACAGAGGGGGCCCCTTAAACCGGAACAGAGGGGGACAACTACCTGGCAACGAGGGGGGACTACCCGGCAAAAATGGGGGGCACTACCTGGCTAAAGTGGGGGGAAAACCCTGGCAACGAGGGGGATTACCTGGCAAAGAGGGGGCACTACCTGGCAAAAAAAGGGGGCACACCTGGCAACAGGGGGACACTACCTTTGGGTAACAGAGGGGACTACCTGGCAACAGAGGGGGCAACGGCAACAAAGGGGGGCACTCCTGGGAACGGGGGGCACACCCGGGGAACAGAGGGGGCATCTACCCGGCAAACAGATGGGGGGCACCTACCTGGCTAACAGTGGGGCATACCTGGCAACAGAGGGGAATTACCTGGAACAGAGGGGGCATTTAAACCCGGCAAACAATGGGGGGATCCTGGGCAACGTGGGGGACACCTGGCAAAAAGTGGGGGCACCTACCTGCTACAATGGGGGGCCTACCTGGGTAAAATGGGGGGAAACCACCTGGTAACAAAGGGGGGGACCCACCCGGTAACAAAGGGGGGGTCTACCTGGCTAAAAATTTTGGGGCACCGGTACAGAGGGGGGGTCTACTTGGCTACAAGGGGGGATCTACCGGCCCTTAAGGGGACAAAACCCGGTTTTGGGGGGTATACCCGGCTATAAGGGCATTTTACCCGGGCTTTCTTCCCAAAACGTTTTGCAGTTAGGGGAGGGGTGTGGCTTTTTTGAAGGGGGGTGGATACCAAAAAAGTGGGGGTCATGCAAAATTTTTTCCGGCCCCCCCCCGCTACGCGCGGCCGCCACAAAAATCCCTGCTTTTTTTATTTTCGAAAGTTGGAACTATGGTATTATGTTTTTATTTTATTTGGCGGGTTTTTATCCTGCTAACTGAGGGGGCCCCTTTTTCATGCCTGCCTGAGGGGATCTTACAACCTCTCTAATGATGGTCCTATACATGCCCCGCCAAAAAGAGGGGGGCCTATACATTCCTATTAACTAGGGGACAACATGCTTCCTAACCAAGGGGACCCATGATGGTGCCTGAGGGGGCTATACAAGCCTACCTGAGGGGGCCAAAACATGCACCTAACTTAGGGGACCTATAAAACCTCCAACTGAGGGGAAAAAAAATTGCCCATCCCAACTGAGGGGACCTATAATGCCACCGAAGGATGCTATACATGCCTCCCCAAAAGAGAGGGGCCCAAACACTACTATGAGGGGGCCTCAAGAGTTTCTATCTGAGGGGGGGCTATAGAGTACTTTAAAGGGGCTTATATACCTATAATAAGGAACTTCATTCCGGTCTATTTGTCCTGCAGAACTTTCTGTCCAAATTTTTACTTTACGAAAATTTTTTCGGGGTATGGTTTACTCTACTGAAGGGCACTTACCTACCAGAACCTTCCTATGCATTTGTGGGGAGAGGCAAGGTTTTAATGGGGATCGCTTAAAGACAATATCGGGAGTAAACAAGCCGTGCAATGTTTTAATACGATCACTTGTACAAATTAAGACAATTCAAAAAAAAAATTATTTTAAAAGTTATGCCATAAAAATTCAGAATTGTTTTAAATTTTGTCGGGGCACCTCACTTTGCTTAAAATTTGGAATTAAAAGTGGAAAATCAAATTTTCACCCCAAAAAGGAAAGAAAACAAAAAAAAACCCTAACTCCATAACAACCTATCCCTGACACAGCTTAGGCCTCGTTCACACGGCTTATTTGTCCGCGGATTGGCGCCGTACTCCGCGCCGGATTTGTTCTGCAATACGGCTCCAGTCCGTCGGAGTCATTACGGTAATCCACTGCTCTCATAGAGAACAGTGGATTCCGTCGCTCCTCCCCGCTCGGCGAATCCGCCGCGGGGGGAGAAAGTGACATGCACATTATCCAGGCGCAATACGCGCCGTAGATAATGACAGTCTATGGGGCCGGGGAGCGGTGCCCCCGCCGCGCTCCGGCCCCGCCCCCGTCCCGCCCTTATTCACGCCGGATTTGCGAGCGCAATCCGGCTCACAAATCCGCCGTGAATAAGCCGTGTGAACACGGCCTTAGCTGACAGAAAGAGGTTATTGGTCTAAGAAAAAAATAATAACACACATTAAAGACTCTTTATAAATCTGGTATCGATGGAATTCCACTGACCCCCAAAATAAAGATAACGTGTCATTAACATAGTAAGCTTCCACAAAAATAAACCCCAGAAATGAGATTTTCCCCGTGAGGAGGGAGGTGAGGAGCCCAGACATTGCATGGGGCCCTGAAATTCCTGATGGCGGCCCTAACTGCACTGTATTGTATAGAGGCACTACTAGATCGCCAATCACTTTAGATGATACATGTTTTACATACGTTTTTGCATCGTGTTAAACGGATGTGTTCAAAGAATTGACATGTCAATTCTTGATCCGGTTAACGCATTGAAAAGGCAATAGAAACTATAGGGATACGTTTCTGCAGTCCAGAAAACGTATCCAAATACGTACCACCTCACTAATACAGATGTGTTACAAGTAAAATGTTCATGATAATTGGTCGGATCTACCATCAATCACATGAGATTAGCAGTGTCACTGACACTGTATGGTAAGTGTGAATTCAAGATACAATGACCCATTAAAGACCATTGTATGGAGGAAATATTATATCCTGAGGCCATTGTAACTTGAGGGAACACTGTACTGAGGACGTACTTCTAGTAAACTGTTCTATTGGGATATGTCAGAAGAATAACATATATAAAATCCCTTTGCATGTGTTGCAGTAATTCTCCTGATGCCACCTAATCTCCCAGACTGAACTCTTGTAGAGCCAATGTGATCTTGTGATGATGTAAGGCTATGATAAATAGCGTTAGACTATATTCATATGCATATGCAATGGGAAAAAAATCAGAGCAGGTTTAAAGAGAAACTGTCACATAGTTTATGCCCCCCTGGCTGAGGATAGAACAAGGTAGTGCCAGACATGCTGTTTCCAGCGCTGTGTCCCTTATGCTGTAGTTTTCAAGTATTTAGTGCTCAAACCTGCAGTTTTCAGCCAGAAAAGAGTCATTTAAAACACCGCCCACCTGCGGTTAGCCCAGCCCATCTCAACTGATAAACCTATTACTTTGAATAGGTAGAAACGTGAATAACTGTCAGCTAGCCCCGCCCACTGGCAGTTATTCGCATTTCAAAGTAATAGGTTTATCAGTTGAGGTGGGCGGGGCTAGGCTCAGGTGGGCGGGGTTTTAAATGACTCTTTGACTCTTTTCTGGCTGAAAACTGCAGTTTTGAGCACTAAATATTGGAAAACTACAGCATCTTACAGAATAAGGGACACAGCGCTGGAAACAGCAGGTCTGACACTACCTTGTGCTGTCCTCAGGCAGGGGGCATAATCTATGTGACAGGTTCTCTTTAAGGGTATGTAGCAGATTTTGCAATTCCAAACAAGCCTTAGATGTTGAAAATTGGTAGCACAATTTGGAATAAAAATTCTGCTATATGTGAACAGAGCCTCGATGGCTGCTAAAACATGTGAAATGTACAGTGTGTTATTACTAGAAGGCCTTGTGTTTTTTTAGCACTTTTTGTGGTCCAATATACAGGTGTACAACAGACAACAGAATATAATCTGTGTATGACCCTATGTGAAAACCTGGTCACAGTGTTATAATAGGATCCTGGCATAACATTATGTATTCACCTGATTACTATGTCATAGCAGGGTCCTGGTATAACCCTATGGAGACATGTATGAAAGGGTATTTCCCCCTTTTCTGGCGTAAAATGCACCAAAGTGAGCGCTGTGCGATGTTTGATGCATCAAATAAACGTGTTTGGCGCACTGTTCAACAGATCTGACACTTTTTACTGAGGCAAATATGTGGAGGCGTTATGGAGGCATGTCACACCACATTCAAACTATTAGACACATATATGAAAGCGGGTCGGCAAAACTAGGCGAATTACTGCTTGAACAGGCAGACCTATTTCAATGTGGTCTGTCTGAGCCTGAGGAGTTTGAAGTGGAGCTAGATTTGCTATTATTGCAAAAAATGTCCATTATTTCTCAACTTATACCCATTCAATAATAAAAAGCAATTTCTGATAATTATCAAATTGTAACGGCAGGAGTAGTGGATCCTCTGGAGCACTGCAAGCGGTGGTAGAAGCCACAGCAGGGAGCGGAATCTAAGTAGGTCCCGGTGTTCACCAGAGCCCGCCGCAGGTTGGGAGGGAGTTTTACCAGGTCGCTACCCCTGACGCAACTTGCTTGAGGTGGTAGCTGAGGTGCAGTGAAGTCCCGAGTCATGAAATAAGCTCGTAGTCGGGGACAGGCAGGAAGGTCAGGGCAGGCGGCAAAGATTCGTAGTCAGGAAACGTAGCAACAGTTCAGGAAAACGGCAAGAAAAGAACACACACTAGGAACGCTTTCTCTAAGGCACAAGGTGCAATAGATGCAGCGGGGAAGTAGTGGGAGTGTTAAACAATTAACGGCGCTGGCCCTTTAAATGTCAGAGAGACGGCGTGCGCGCGCCTTAGGGATCGGGGATGCGCGCACTGGCTGGCAGAGAAGCACGGCAAAGCAGGAGCGTGGCAGGGTAAGTGCGTGCTCGGGGTACGAGAACACCCGAAGCCCAACTTGCGGACCGCGGCGCCACTCCCCCCCACTGCCGAACGGGGCCGCTCGTAACAATAAAAATATATAATATCCCAAAAATATGAAAATATCTCTTATTAAATGCATTTAAAATTAATAGAATCTAAAAATAATTTGAATTCATTCAGAATTATGTTAAAAATAAAATGTTCAGATTTTTATTTTATACTACATTAAATGAAAGAAATTTTTATCAGATGGTGATCATGATTTCTGATGCTCTCGCCCTTTATTTTACATACGGCAAGAGCCAGCACACCACAGGTCTTGCTGAGACTTGTGCTCCACCAAGCAAATCAGTACCATAGTTTTTATTCATTGACATGCTAGTCTAAAGACTTTTCTTTTATTTCTAGCCTATCTATAGCCTATACACCTGTTTGCAGCATTATTAAAGGAGTTGTCTCCCTTCAGAGTTTCAGGGAATGCATGAATGAAGTACTCTGTCACTTCCTGGTTCAGACTGACTCATTTGCATAAGCTCCATGCAGTGCTGTGCTTTCAGATGCTAATTAGATCAGATTAGCTTCTCAAACTACTAACAGGACTTCTTATCTGATCCCCAAAACAAAAGCCCTAATTACAGTTCTGTTTATTTTACATAAATCAAGCTTTTTACTGCTGAGCAGCACAGGACACTGCAGCCACCTGTGTGATGACATTACTCACTGTTATCTCATTGAACAAACAGCAGGGGGAGAATTGTTTACAGGTAGGTTACTGAGGGAACTGAAATAGCCAGGGAGGTCATAAATTCACTTGTATCTCCTTAGGGAAGACAGAGGAACAAAGCAATATATTTGGAAAATGTCTTTATTATGTGTTCCCTACAATTTGAAAGCTATTCTTTGCAGCGAGACAACCCCTTTAATGCGCCAAAGTTCCACAATGCGCCAAGCACACAGGCGAGCAGGCGAGGCGCAATAGACTTTAGACACCATTTAGGAGCGATCAAATACCACTTTCATAATTCAGGTGCATTATACACTAAAAATATAGACACAAAATGCACTTTGACGCGCCTATTTGCTTATATGTCTCCCAATGTGTAAACTTGGTCAGACTTGGAAGGGTATGAATTTCGGATAATGCTATCTGTAAACCTGACCAATGTGTTATATATCAAACAGGTCACTCTGTAGTTGACATCTCCCTATGTGTAACCTGGTCTCTATGTAGTTGGCATCTCACTATGTGTAACCTGGTCTCTATACAGTTGGCATCTCCCTATGTGTAACCTGGTCTCTATACAGTTGGCATCTCCCTATGTGTAACCTGGTCTCTATACAGTTGGCATCTCCCTATGTGTAACCTGGTCTCTATACAGTTGGCATCTCCCTATGTGTAACCTGGTCTCTATACAGTTGGCATCTCCCTATGTGTAACCTGTTCTCTCTATACAGCTGGCATCTCCCTATGTGTAACCTGTTCTCTCTATACAGTTGGCATCTCCCTATGTGTAACCTGGTCTCTCTATACAGCTGGCATCTCCCTATGTGTAACCTGTTCTCTCTATACAGTTGGCATCTCCCTATGTGTAACCTGGTCTCTATACAGTTGGCATCTCCCTATGTGTAACCTGGTCTCTATACAGTTGGCATCTCCCTATGGTCTCCCTATATAGATGCCATCATCCTATGTGTAACCCTGTCTCTATACAGTTGGCATCTCCCTATGGTCTCTCTATGTGGTTGGCATCTCCCTATGTGTAACCTGTTCTCTCTATACAGTTGGCATCTCCCTATGTGTAACCTGTTCTCTCTATACAGTTGGCATCTCCCTATGTGTAACCTGTCTCTATACAGTTGGCATCTCCCTATGTGTAACCTGGTCTCTCTATACAGTTGGCATCTCCCTATGTGTAACCTGGTCTCTATACAGTTGGCATCTCCCTATGTGTAACCTGGTCTCTATACAGTTGGCATCTCCCTATGTGTAACCTGGTCTCTATACAGTTGGCATCTCCCTATGTGTAACCTGTTCTCTCTATACAGCTGGCATCTCCCTATGTGTAACCTGTTCTCTCTATACAGTTGGCATCTCCCTATGTGTAACCTGTTCTCTCTATACAGCTGGCATCTCCCTATGTGTAACCTGTTCTCTCTATACAGTTGGCATCTCCCTATGTGTAACCTGTCTCTATACAGTTGGCATCTCCCTATGTGTAACCCGGTCTCTATACAGTTGGCATCTCCCTATGGTCTCCCTATATAGATGCCATCATCCTATGTGTAACCTGGTCTCTATACAGTTGGCATCTCCCTATGGTCTCTCTATGTGGTTGGCATCTCGCTATGTGTAACCTGTCTCTCTATACAGTTGGCATCTCCCTATGTGTAACCTGTCTCTATACAGTTGGCATCTCCCTATGTGTAACCTGTCTCTATACAGTTGGCATCTCCCTATGTGTAGCCTGTCTCTATACAGTTGGCATCTCCCTATGTGTAACCTGGTCTCTCTATACAGTTGGCATCTCCCTATGTGTAACCTGTTCTCTCTATACAGTTGGCATCTCCCTATGTGTAACCTGGTCTCTCTATACAGTTGGCATCTCCCTATGTGTAACCTGTTCTCTCTATACAGTTGGCATCTCCCTATGGTCTCCCTATATAGATGCCATCATCCTATGTGTAACCTGTTCTCTCTATACAGTTGGCATCTCCCTATGTGTAACCTGGTCTCTATACAGTTGGCATCTCCCTATGTGTAACCTGTTCTCTCTATACAGTTGGCATCTCCCTATGTGTAACCTGTTCTCTCTATACAGCTGGCATCTCCCTATGTGTAACCTGTTCTCTCTATACAGTTGGCATCTCCCTATGGTCTCCCTATATAGATGCCATCATCCTATGTGTAACCTGGTCTCTATACAGTTGGCATCTCCCTATGTGTAACCTGGTCTCTATACAGTTGGCATCTCCCTATGTGTAACCTGGTCTCTCTATACAGCTGGCATCTCCCTATGTGTAACCTGTCTCTATACAGTTGGCATCTCCCTATGTGTAACCTGGTCTCTATACAGTTGGCATCTCCCTATGTGTAACCTGATCTCTCTATACAGTTGGCATCTCCCTATGTGTAACCTGGTCTCTATACAGTTGGCATCTCCCTATGTGTAACTTGGTCTCTATACAGTTGGCATCTCCCTATGTGTAACCTGGTCTCTCTATACAGTTGGCATCTCCCTATGTGTAACCTGTCTCTATACAGTTGGCATCTCCCTATGTGTAACCTGGTCTCTCTATACAGTTGGCATCTCACTATGTGTAACTTGGTCTCTCTATACAGTTGGCATCTCCCTATATGTAACCTGTTCTCTCTATACAGTTGGCATCACCCTATGTGTAACCTGTTCTCTCTATACAGTTGGCATCTCCCTATGGTCTCCCTATATAGATGCCATCTCCCTATGTGTAACCTGTTCTCTCTATACAGCTGGCATCTCCCTATGTGTAACCTGTTCTCTCTATACAGTTGGCATCTCCCTATGTGTAACCTGTTCTCTCTATACAGTTGGCATCTCCCTATGTGTAACCTGTTCTCTCTATACAGTTGGCATCTCCCTATGTGTAACCTGGTCTCTCTATACAGTTGGCATCTCCCTATGTGTAACCTGTTCTCTCTATACAGTTGGCATCTCCCTATGGTCTCCCTATATAGATGCCATCATCCTATGTGTAACCCGGTCTCTATACAGTTGGCATCTCCCTATGTGTAACCTGGTCTCTATACAGTTGGCATCTCCCTATGTGTAACCTGTTCTCTCTATACAGTTGGCATCTCCCTATGTGTAACCTGGTCTCTATACAGTTGGCATCTCCCTATGTGTAACCTGGTCTCTATACAGTTGGCATCTCCCTATGTGTAACCTGTTCTCTCTATACAGTTGGCATCTCCCTATGTGTAACCTGGTCTCTATACAGTTGGCATCTCCCTATGTGTAACCTGGTCTCTATACAGTTGGCATCTCCCTATGTGTAACCTGTCTCTATACAGTTGGCATCTCCCTATGTGTAACCTGTTCTCTCTATACAGTTGGCATCTCCCTATGTGTAAACCCGGTCTCTCTATACGTTGGCATTTACCCTAGTGTAAACCCGGTCTCTCTATACAGTTGGCATCACCCTATGTTTAACCTGGGCTCTAAAACAGTTGGCATCTCCCTATGTGTAACCTGGTCTCTATACAGTTGGCATCTCCCTATGTGTAGCCTGGTCTCTATACAGTTGGCATCTCCCTATGTGTAACCTGGTCTTTATACAGTTGGCATCTCCCTATGTGTAACCTGGTCTCTCTATACAGTTGGCATCACCCTATGTGTAACCTGGTCTCTCTATACAGTTGGCATCACCCTATGTGTAACCTGGTCTCTATACAGTTGGCATCTCCCTATGTGTAACCTGGTCTCTCTATACAGTTGGCATCTCCCTATGTGTAACCCGGTCTCTATACAGTTGGCATCTCCCTATGTGTAACCTGTCTCTATACAGTTGGCATCTCGCTATGTGTAACCTGGTCTCTATTTCAGTTGGGATCTCCCTATGTGTAACCTGGGCTTATACAGTTGGCATCTCGCTATGTGTAACCTGTTCTCTCTATACAGTTGGGCATTCCCTATGGTCTCCCTATATAATGCCAATCATCCTATGTGTAACCGGTTTTCTATTACAGTTGGGATCTCCCTATGGTCTCTCTAAAATGGTTGGCATCTCGCTATGTGAACCCGGGTTTTCTATACAGTTGGCATCTCCCCCATGTGTAACCTGGCTCCTATACAGTTGGCATCTCCCTATGTGTAGCCTGGTCTCTATACGTTGGCATCTCCCTATGTTGGGAACCTGGTCTTTATACAGTTGGCATCTCGCTATGTGTAACCTGTTCCTCTATACAGTTGGCTTTTCCATGGTCTTTCCCTATAAGTGGCCCCACCTATTGTAACCCCGGGTCTCTATAATTGGGACTCCTATGGTTTTCCTATATGTGCCCTTCCCCTTTGGGAACCCCGGTTCTAACAGGGGTCTCCTAGTTTAACCGGGGGGTTTTTTAAAAGTTGGCATTCCTTGTGAACCTGTTCCTATACATGGCATCTCCCTTGGTAACCTGGTCCCCTATACAGTTGGCATCCCCTTTTTTAACCGTTTTTAACAGGCATCTCCCATGTGAAACCTGGTCCTTACAGTTGGCTTCCTATGGGTTTTAACCCGTTCTCCTTACCCTTGGCTCCCAAAGGTCCTTCATTTTGGATTCCCATGTGTAACCTGTCCCTATACGGGCATCCCTTGTGTAACCTGGTCTCTATACAGTTGGATCCCCTATTTTCCCTGGGCTCTATACGTTTTGGGATCTCCCTTGTGTAACTGGTCTCTCTTACTTTGCATCTCCCATGTGTAACCCGGTCTTTACAGTTGGCATCCCCTATGTTAACCCGGTCTCTATACAGTTGGCTCTCCCCATGTGAAAATGTTCCTCTATCAGTGGCATTCCCTATGGTAACCTGGCCTTAAACATTTGGGTCCCTATGGTAACCTTTCCCTTAAGTTGGCATCTCCCTATGGCTCTCTATTGGGGTTTGGCTCTCCCCTTTTTGTAACCTGGTCTCTTAAAAGTGGGATCTCCCTTTTGGGGGTTCTCTAAATTGGTTTGGATTTCCTATGTGTAAAATGTCTCTATACAGTTGGGAATTCATGTGTAACCCGTCTCTCTATACGTTGGGGAACTCCCTATGTGTAACCTTTTCTCTTACAGCTGGCATCTCCCCATGGTCCTCTCTTTTGGGTTGGCATCTCGCTATGTGTAACCTGTTCTCTATACAGCTGGCATCTCCCTATGGTCTCTCTATGTGGTTGGCATCTCCCTATGTGTAACCTGGTCTCTATACAGCTGGCATCTCCCTATGTGTAACCTGGTCTCTATACAGTTGGCATCTCGCTATGGTCTCTCTATGTGGTTGGCATCTCGCTATGTGTAACCCGGTCTCTGTATGTAGTGACTCTTATCAGAGCAGGATCTGGACCCTCCAGGACCAGTGTGGAGCTGCTATCTCAGCAGCGAGGACACCGCACATCAGACCATTAGGTGTGTGCGGGGCGGACATGTTGTGCTCAGTGGATGCTGATGAGAAACTCTTGAAAAGTCCGGGGCATCTCGAGCCAGTGTCAGCCCGCACTGTGTGAATTCCCCATGACGTCTCCATCACTGGGAGGCGTCTCCTCCTCTCACTGCTCCGTCTCTGATGGGAATTTCCAGTCAGGAAGTGAGAACAAGAGGCGCTTCTTCAGAGCAGAGGCCACACACCTCCAGCCTGGGAGGAGGAGGAACCGTGACAGATGGCAGCGCCGCCCCGAGCACGGAGAAAACAAGGAAGCTGAGAGCAGCGCGGCCAGCGATGGGCACGGCAGCCTGACGACCCGCATCCCCGGAGAGCCCGGCTCAGGTAGGCTGTGGCATGGCACACGGAGGGCACTGCCAGGGGGAGCCCCGCGTGCCTCAGGTTGGCGCAGGGCAGCGGTCACAGGCAGTGGCTGCTCCAGTCTCTGGGAGATGGAGGATTCTATAGAATATGGTTCTGTCTGAAAATCGTGATGTCTCCGACCGTTATCACCAGGAGCGTCCGGGGTCTGTCCATCACTGTGACCTGAAGACGCAGCTCTCTTGGGCAGTGTTCACATGATGTTTTCTGACGCACAGTTCACGCACGTTTTTAGGCTTTGCTCACACAGCGCTTGTGTCACGGGAGAAACCTGTGTTTTCATGTGTTGTATTTTTTATACATTAGCATATGCTCACCTGACTGCGAGGCGCGCGCTTGTGCAGGTAAGTGCACACTGACTGTCCGGGGCACGGTACACTGTAGTGTACTAGACACTGACAACTGACATGTCTATTCTGTGTAAGATACTCAACATCAGCATCGCCTGAACAACTGCGCTCATGTTACGGAAGGGTTGATGTCAGTTCACCGACGGTTTGGACGCTGATTCTGAGGCTGAATCCACCCCCAGAATCAGCATCCAAACCACTGTGTGAACGCTCCCTAAGCAAGTTTTTTCATGTGTTTTTAAGTGCATTTGCTGCGCTTATTTTGACGTGGTTTTAGGCTATGTTCTCACGACGTAATTGCGGCGCGCATTTCGTGCCGTATTTGTGCTCTATTACAAGCGATGCGCGCCGCACTTACGGAAATCCATAGTTCTTATAGAGAACGCCTCCTCTCCTCGCTCGTACAATACGATTGTATTGTACGCACGGGGAGATAAGTGACACGTCAATTACTTGTGGCGAATACGTGAGTAATGAATGTCAATGGGGCGTATGCGCCGCGGGAGTAGACGCCAATCAGTGCGACTCCCAAGCACCCGGTGTACTGTACGCCTTGCAATTACGCCGTGTGAACATAGCCTTACAGTTCAGGGGACTTGATTGGAATTGACATGTCTTTTGCCGCATTTAGGTGCTGTTTATGGTCCTGTACTCAAACAGCTGTGTGCCTGGTGCACGCTTATTCCCATTGTAGTTAAAGGGGTTGTCTCACTACATTGATTCATCTTACCTCAGTCCTGTTTTCTTGGTTTCACTTTGAATTCAGGGCCGTGTTTACTGGCTTCCACTAGGCTGCAGTAGAAGCCAGGTCTGTAGCTATAGCAACCAGTGCTGGCAGCCTATCAGGAGAGATCAATCGGGTCTGTAGCTATAGTGACCTGAGGAGCTGATGCAGCCCATACTAAAGGGGATATCAAGGAGTAGGTAGTACATTGGTAATGGACACAAATTGCAAAGTGACTTGTTTTTTCAAGATCTTTAACATAAAAAGCAATCCTTGTAGCGAGACAACCCTTTTAACATCACATCTTTTTTATGTGCAATTGCAAATAATGAATTTTGCATGTTCAAAAGCTTTGGAAAAATTAGCCGTGTGAACTCGGCCTTACCTGTGCTTAAACGGATAAAAAAAATAGGTCAAGCTTATTGAAGTTCCATTCAATACAATATAGTATTGAGAAAAACACATGAAAATAAGCAGCAAAAGATGCATTAAATGAAGAAAACACATAAAAACACCTACACAAATTTATAAACATAGGTTTATTCTGTGACATAATGCTTTTTTCACTGCAGAAAAATAAGTTGTGTGAACAGAGCCTTAGAGTGCGCTCACACGGCAAAGGACAAAATCTGCTCGGTTTTGACTACAGCAGAAACATCCGTCACAACCGTTTTTTTGACCTTTTTTTGACACAAACATCAGCCAGCTTTTCCCTGGTTTGCGTTTTTTGAGCAGCTTATATCCAGGGTCTTGTGCAAACTTTGTGCGGTTTGATCTTTTTAGACAATAAAGTGGTGAATGGTGCACTATAGGTCCCATAACCCATAGAAAATTATTTATATATATATATATATATATATATACACACACACACACATATGTACATATATATATATATATATATATATATACACACATAAATACGCATATATGTATATATAGAGATATGTGTGTGCGTATGTGTATATATATATATATATATATATTATATATGTGTGATGTGTATTTGTAATTATGTATATATACACACACGCACATATAATATATATATATAATATATATATAATATATATATATTATATATAACAGTCATATGAAAAAGTTTGGGCACCCCTATTAATCTTAATCATTTTTTGTTCAAAATATTTGGGTGTTTGCAACAGCCATTTCAATTTGATATATCTAATAACTGATGGACACAGTAATATTTCCGGATTGAAATGAGGTTTATTGTACTAACACAAAATGTGCAATATGAATTAAACCAAAATTTGACCGGTGCAAAAGTATGGGCACCCCAACAGAAAAGTGACATTAATATTTAGTAGATCCTCCTTTTGCAAAAATAACAGCCTCTAGTCGCTTCCTGTAGCTTTTAATCAGTTCCTGGATCCTGGATGAAGGTATTTTTGACCATTCCTCTTTACAAAACAATTCAAGTTCAGTTAAGTTTGATGGTCGCTGAGCATGGACAGCCCGCTTCAAAGTATCCCACAGATGTTCAATGATATTCAGGTCTGGGGACTGGGATGGCCATTCCAGAACATTGTATTGTTCCTCTGCATGAATGCCTGAGTAGATTTGGAGCTGTGTTTTGGGGTCATTGTCTTGCTGAAATCCCGGCGTAACTTCAAATTCATCATGCTTTTCATATACTGAGTGATTGAGATCCATGCGACCCTCAACTTTAACAAGATTCCCGGTGCCGGCATTGACAACAGCCCCAAAGCATGATGGAACCTCCACCACATTTTACAGTGGGTAGCAAGTGTTTTTCTTGGAATGCTGTGTTTTTGGGACGCCATGCATAACGCCTTTTTGTATGACCAAACAACTCAATCTTTTGTTTCATCAGTCCACAGGACCTTCTTCCAAAATGAAGCTGGCTTGTCCAAATGTGCTTTTGCATACCTCAGTGACTCTGTTTGTGGCGTGCTTTCAGAAAGGCTTCTTTCGCATCACTCTCCCATTACAGCTTCTCCTTGTGCAAAGTGTGCTGTATTGTTGACCGATTGCACAGTGACACCATCTGCAGCAAGATTTATGCTGCAGCTCTTTGGAGGTGGTCTGTGGATTGTCCTTGACTGTTCTCACCATTCTTCTTCTCTGCCTTTCTGATATTTTTCTTGGCCTGCCACTTCTGGCCTTAACAAGAACTGTCCCTGTGGTCTTCCATTTCCTTACTATGTTCCTCACAGTGGAAACTGACAGGTTAAATCTCTGAGACAACTTTTTGTATCCTTCCCCTGAACAACTATGTTGAACAATCTTTGTTTTCAGATCATTTGAGAGTTGTTTTGAGGAGCCCATTATGCCGCTCTTCACAGGAGATTCAAATAGGAGAACTTGCAATTGGCCACCTTAAATACCTTGTCTCATCATTGGATACACCTGGCTATGAAGTTCAGAGCTCAGTTTAGGTTACAAAACCAATGTTGTGCTTCAGAAAGTCAGTAAAAAGTAGTTAGGATATTCAAATCAATAAAAATGATAAGGGTACCCAAATTTTTGCACCAGTCAAAATTTGGTTTAATGCATATTGCACATTTTGTGTTAGTACAATAAACCTCATTTCAATCCGGGAAATATTACTGTGTCCATCAGTTATTAGATATATCAAATTGAAATGGCTGTTGCAAACACCTAAATATTTAGAACTAAAAATGATTAAGATTAATAGGGGTGCCCAAACTTTTTCATATGACTGTATTTCCTATGGATTGTGTTGGACCTATAGTGCATCATTTTTTTTTGTAATGTGTCTTGATACATTAAGCTACTGTAAGTTCACACAACTAAGGGCGACATGTATGATTTAGGCACATAGAGGCCAGTTCTACGGTTTTAAAGCAGTGTAGAATGCGCCACAATGTATGGACCTGTACTACCGCGGGACATAGATTGGTGCTTTCTAGTTCCACTACAACAACCCAGGCTCAGGTAAACCACTTTTATCTTGGTCTGCCTGTTCCAGCAGTAATTCTCCAAGTTTTGCCGTTCTCCAGTCATAAATG
This sequence comes from Phyllomedusa bahiana, assembly GCA_025379985.1. Classification (NCBI taxonomy): domain Eukaryota; kingdom Metazoa; phylum Chordata; class Amphibia; order Anura; family Hylidae; genus Phyllomedusa; species Phyllomedusa bahiana. The sequence continues at coordinate 47,528 of JAODAL010025376.1, forward strand.
TGTAGAATACTATGGTTGTAGTGCGACACGCCGCCGGAACGCCCCCCATGTTAGGCGCTTTACAAAGCAGGTGCCGCAAAATGCACCCAATTTTGGGGTGCTACTGCCCATACATCTAGAGAACAGGGCTGCGCCAGTTTTTGGACTGAAAGGACACCAGAATACTGTAGCAGCCCCGTGCGTACATGTTGTCCTAAGTTTATTTTACAGAAGAAATGCACGTTTGCAAGCATGTTTTGCGCGTGCTTATTTAGATTTTTTTGGGTGCTTATTTTCATGCGTTTTCGCAGTACAGAGGACTTTATTGTAATTGACCTGCCGCTGCATGTAGATGCTGATAATGGTCCTGTACTTGCTCTTTGTTGTTCAGTGGCAGACAGTGTGCAAAAAAGCACAGTTGCTTATTCCTGTTAGGCTTTGTTCACACGGCGTAATTGCGGCGCGTATAGTACGGCCACAATTACGCCGGGTGCTTTGGTAGTCGCGCTGATATGCGCGTACTCCCGTGGCGCGGGTTGGGGGGTGGTAGCCCGCCAGCCCCATTGACATGCATTACTCGCAGCGTGTATTCACCGCGAATAATTGACATGTCACTTATCTCCCCGTGCGTACAATATGATCGTATTGTACGAGCGGGGAGAGGAGGCGTAATCCACGAGAACTGTGGATTACTGTAATTTCGGTGCGCATCTTGCTCGTATTAGAGCGCAAATACGACACGAAATGAGCGCCGAAATTTGCCCGTGTGAACATAACCTTATAGTCAATGGGACCTCAGTGTCACTTCATGTCAAACTTTTTTGGTGTGAAATCGCTAATAAAACGTGAATTTTCGCAAGTCAAAAAGCACGCAAAAATAAACTGTGTGAACCTGGCCTAATCGGTGCATAAACGGGTACATATACAATGAAGATCCATGTACTGAGAAAAACAGGTGAAAATAAGCAGCAAAATATACATCAAATAAATAAAACACACATTAAAAATCATGAAAAAAACATCTTTACAAACAAGTGTTTTTCCACTGACATGTGAGCTTATTTCACTGCAAAAAAACAGTCGTGTGAGCAAAACCTAGGCCATGTGCCCACGGCAACGGTTTGCGGACGGTTTTTCAGACGGTTTGCAAACCTTTACAAGGGCCACTATGGAAAACCCGTGCAGCAGCCCCCACTGCACGGGTCTTCTGCCCGGCGGCCCGAAAAACATTGTGCTTGTTCATTCTTCCGTCCGGTTCGGACGGAATATGAACAAGTGAATGTGAAAGGGGAGGGCTTTTCTCCGCTGATCGCAGAGAAAAGCCGTCCTCCCGCGGCCGTGTGCACGGCACAAAAACCGGACAAGTACCGGTCGGATAAACCGACCAGTATTTGTCCTGTGCTGTGTAAACGGGCCTTAATCTCCATAGGTGTTTTCTCTCCGATTCTGTCCAACATTGAGACCAAAAGGCGCAGCGACTTGGACGTCACCAGCTCTCTCAGGCTGTGTTCACATGATGTTTTCAGGTGTGTAGTTTCATGTGTAAAATTCACATCTTCTGCGGGCTTTAGGCTATTCTCACACATGGTCAAATTTTGCAGTGAAATAGTGTGATGTGTTCTTGGTGGGGATTTTTAATACATTAGTAAATGTTCACTTGACTTCATTTTTTGTAGCGAAATAAACGTTTATTTTTTAGGAGAAACGGGATTTTGTAAGGATAAGTTCACAGGACAGCAAGCGCCGAACTCCGACAAGGAAACAACGCTGCCTCTCTACTTACAGCATATCACAAAAGTGAGTACACCCCTCACATTTTTGTAAATGCTGTATTGTATCTTTTCATGGGACAACACTGAAGATCTGACACTTTGATACAATGTAAGGTAGTCAGTGTACAGCTTGTATAAGGGTATGTTCACACGATGTACTGCGGCACGTACAGTACATCGGACCACAGGACATGGTTCCAGTAATCCTTTTGCTTAGTGTGCTTGTCTTTAGCAAACTATTTGCGAGCTTCTTGTGCATCATCGGTGTGCAGTGTATGGTCTGAGCACTGACAGACTGACCCTCTCTCCCTACCCCTTTAACCTCTGCAGCAATACTGGCAGCACTTATTCGTCCATTTTGAAAAGACAACCTCTGAATATGACGCTGAACACGTGAACTAAACTTCTTTGGTTGACCATGGCGAGCCCTGTTCTGACTGGAACCCGTCTTGATAAAGCACTGTATGGTCTTTGCCACCACATTGCAGCTCAGTTTCAGGGTGTTGGCAATCTTCGTATAGCCTAGGCCATCTTTATATAGAGCAACTATTCCTTGAGGTGCCATGTTGAACTTTCAGTGACCAGTATGTGAGAGTGTGAGTGAAACAACACCAAATTTAACACCCCTGCTCCCCCTTCACATCTGAGACCTTGTAACACTAATGAGTCACATGACATTGTGGAGGGAAAATGGCAAATTGGGCACAATTTGTCCATTTTCAGTTAGGATGTAATCACTTTTGTTGCCAGTGGTTTAGATATTGAAGGTTGTGTGTCACAGCAAATTGACATTGTTATACAAGTGGTACATTGACTACTTTACATTGTGTCAGATCTTCAGTGTTGTCCCATGAAAAGAAAGAATACAATATTTACAAATATGTGAGGGGTGTACTCACTTTTGTGAGATACAGTAGTATACTAAACACTGCCTTAAAGAATTGACATGACAATTCTTTGTAGGCACCGATGGTACGTGCTGAAAATACTTGAGTAAAGTCAGCATAGTGTGAACAAGGACGCTGATTTTACAGAATGTATGATGTAGGTCAGTTCACCAACGGTTTAGACGCTGATTCTGAGGCTGAATCTGCCCCCAGAATCAGTATAGTACGCCCCGCAATTATGCCGGGTGTTCGGGAGTCGCGCTGATACGCGACATTCATTACTCGCGGCGCTTCCATGTCATTTATCTCCCCATGCGTACAATACGATTGTATTGTACAAGCGGGGGGAGGAGGCGTAATCCATAGTTCTCTATGAGAACATACTCTTAGCGCATTTGATGTGTCTTTTAGTGCTTATTTTGATGTGTTTTTACAGTACAGGGAATTTCATTGTAATTCTCGTGTCTTTTGCCACTTGTGTTTGTAAGTATCATTTTTCATGTGTTTTTAGGTGCGTTTTCTTCATTCGGTGTGTTTTTTGGTGCTTATTTACATGCGTCTTCCCAACACAGGGGGTTTTATTGTAACTGACCTGCCTATTGGTGCATTTAGAGGCTGATAATGGTCCTGCACTACCGTTCTGTTGTTCAAAGTGGCAGACAGTGTGGAAAAAGCACAGCTCCGTGCCTGATGCTGGCTTATTTCTGTTAGGCAATGTTCACACGGCTTATTTTGGGACCGCGCCGTACTGCGCGAATTACGGGCTGAAATACGTCCCAGTCATTATGGTAATCCACAACCGCTCTCATAGACAACTATGGATTACGTCTCATCTCCCTGCTCGCACAATACGGTGAGCGGGGAGAGAAATGACATGTCATTTATTCACGGCGTATACACACCGTGGATAATGAATGTCTGTGGGGCCAGCGGGCTGCCGGGCCCACCACCCCGCCCCGCTCCTTACACACGAAATACGTCCCGCAATTACACCGTGTGAACATAGCCTTAGGGGCCGTTCACGCGGCTTATTGCAGGGACGGATTGCAGCCATATTGCGTGCCGTACTGCGCTCCAATACGGCTGGAATCCGTCCCAGTAACTACGGTAATCCACAGTTCTCATAGAGAACTATGGATCCCGTCTCTCCTTCCCGCTCGGCGAATCCGCCGCTTGGGAGAAAGTGACATGTGAATTATTTACGGCGTGTACGCACCGTGGATAATGTCAGTCTATGGGGCCGGCAGCTGCCGGCGTAATTGCGGGGCGAAATCAGTCGCCAGCAATAAGCTGTGTGAACGAGGCCTTAGGGTATGTTCACACGGCGTGTTGAGTCCATGTGAACATACGTTTTTGGATAAGTGTTTGGATCTATCTGTCGGACTCTAAACAGACCCAAACAAGCATCTAATAAATAGCAGTGGGATTTACATTGCTTTTAATATGAAACAGGCATTGGCGTTCACACGAGTGATCGCCGATGCGAGTCTCATTGCGTCGTTCGGATCCGTTCCTAGAATTGATATGTCAATTCTTGGTTCGAAAGATGCATCAGGAGCCCTATAATAAACTATAGGGTGCGATCCTGCTGCAGCCAAACACGCAGCAGCGTGTTGGATCCGTTTAAGATCCGATCGCCAATGCGATTTTCGGAACCAACACGGATCCAAAATTTGATCCAAAAACGCCGTGTGAACGGCCCCTTATAGTCCATGGGACCTCAGTGTCACTTCGTGTCAAATTTATTGGGTGTGAAAACGCTAATAAAACATGAATTTCACACATCAAAAGGCACACAAAAAGAAACTATGTGAAAAAGGCCTGATCAGTGCATAAATGCGACAAGTACAATAACGTTTCCTGTACTGAGAAGAAAACCTGAAAATAAGCTGCAAATTATACATCAAATGGAGGTAACGCATGTTAAAAATCGGGAAAAATCATCTTTACAAACAAGCGTCTGACATGAGAGCTTATTTCACTGCAAAAAAACAGTCGTGTGAGCAAAACCTTAGTCTCCATAGGTGTTTTCTCTCTGTTTCTGTCCATCATTGAGACCAAAAGGCGCAGCGACTTGGACGTCACCAGCTCTCTCAGGCTGTGTTCACATGATGTTTTCAGGTGTGTAGTGTGATGTGTAAAGTGCACATCTTTCACACAGTGCGGTGTGTTTTTAGTGCCTTTTCTCGCTGGCAGTACTGCGCAGCAATTAAACTGCCTTTAGCAGTAAAATTCAGCAGGGAAATAAGCCCTTGTTTCACGGGAGAAACATATTTTTACGTGCATTCTGTTATGTAATGTGTCTGGTGGGTATTCTTGATGCATTAGGCTATATTCACTTTACTAATTTTTTTTTGTAGTGAAATAAGTGCTTATTTTACAGGAAAAACACTTTATAAGCACCTTCATACTTCATATGTTTTTTTGTGAGTTTTCTTCATTTCGTGTTTTTTTTTGTTTTTTGGGTGGTTATTTTCATGCATTTTCACAGTCCAGGGGGCTTCATTGTAACTGACATGTCATTTGCCGCATTTAGGTGCTGATAATGGTCCTGCACGCCTGTTTTTTGTTGAAAGTGGCAAACAGTGCACAAATAAACGCAGCTGTGTGCCTGATGTGCTCTTATTCCCTTTAGGGTATGTTCACACGGCTTATTTTCTAGGGTAATTTCACCACATATACGCAGCAAAATGCGTGCCGCAATTAGGGTCATTCATAGCTCTCATAGAGAGCTTTGGATTACGCGTCATCTCCCTGCGCGTACAATCCGATCATATTGTACGCGCAGGGGGAGAATTGACAAGTCAATTATTAGTAACGAATACGCGCCGCTGACAATGTGGGTGAATCCCCCCCCTGCTTTGGAATTAAGCGCTGGGGGTTCCAAAACACCTGGTGTATTGCGGTGCGCACTATACTCGCCGCTATAAACTGTGTGAACATAGCCTTATAGTGAAAGTGATCTTGATGTCACTTTTTTATACGGAATTGCAAAGAAAACATGAAATTTGCGCGTCAAGAAGCACGAAAAAATAAATGTGACAAATAATGTGTCAAATACAATGACATTCCATGTACTGAGAAAAACACATGAAAATAACCAGCAAAACTAAGGGTGCTTTCACACAGTTTTTTTAGGTGTATTTCGTTTCAGAAATGCACAGCATTAATTGTTGTGCATTGCTGCAAAAAAACGCACCAAAAATGCACTGTGTGAAAGCGCTCTTAAAGATTACAGGATACAACAAATGGAGAAAAGGTGCGTTTTTTATGTGGGGAGGGTGGTAGCATGGTGGTGCAGGAACATGAGGCAGCTAGCTGGGTAACAGTTAGAAAGAAGGGTAGAGGGAAGAGTGTCAGGGAGGCTAGTCCTAAACTGGTACACCCCAACAAATTGCAAGAATTGGCGGTTTGGGGGATGTCGGTTTCAGAAATAGCACTGCTGCAGCAAGACACTTTCCCTGTCTGCTCCAGTAAGGTGGGGAATAGGAGGGCAGGGCATACTAGACAGGTACTAGTAGTTAGGGACTCCATTATAAGGGGATCAGACCGGGCAATCTGTCACAAGGACCGGGATCGTCGAACAGTGTGTTGTTTCCCTGGGACTCGCAGATCGGTTTCACAGATTGCTGGGTGGGGCTTGTGAGAATCCAGCTGTCATGGTGCACATTGGCACCAATTGACAAAGTTAGAGGTTAAAGGGGAGGTCCTTAAAAATAATTTTCAGGGGCTTAGGCAAAAAGCTCAGGGCAAAGGACCTCCAGGGTAATATTTTCAGAAATTTTACCTGTGCCACGGGCCACACGAGAGGGCAGCGGAGATTAAGAAGTGGAATAAGTTTGGGTCAAAAAATTTGGGGTAGGAAAAAGGGATTTGGGTTTTTTTGGAGAACTGGGCTGACTTTTGTCCCTTTGGGTACAGACTCTATGCTAGGACGGGCTGCACCTAAATGGGGAGGGTGCAGCTGTATTGGGGGACAAATGGCCAGGGAGTTGGAGGACTCTTTAAACTAGGGACGGGGGGGAGGAAACTACACATATAATGTGCAAGATAGTAAAGAAGAGGCTGGGAATTAGTAATAAATGGGGGTGGAGTGGGGGGGGGGTTTAACAAATTTAAAAAGAAAGGGAAAAAAGGAATAAAAACTGGAAAATCCAAAATTGCATGCTGACCAATCCAAAGTTGCCCAAACAAAATAAATGAACTAGAAGTATTAATTGCAGAAGAAAAATATGACATAGTGGGAATATGAGACAGGGCGGGACGAGAGCTACGACGGGGGGTTTAATTTTGCAGGGTTGGGCTCGTTCACACGGCTTATTTCAGAACGTTTTAAACGGATTTCCGATGTAAATCGTTGAAATCAGTTGAAAATCATTGCAAATAAGGGGTCCAAATGTGGCACGTATTTGTACGATTTCCCACGATTCCCCATTACAATATTGTAGGGGTGAATCGCCCGGGAAAAAATTGACATTCAATTTTTTTTTTCCGTCCGGTTCCCGTCGTCAACCCGGGGCGGCAATCCGGAACGGAATTTTTGCGTGTGTGAAGACGACCCCGTTTTTCTATTGAAATCAATAAAAAATAGTGTGACTTATTTGGGACGGATTTCCCGAGGATTGACGATCTCAATCCGTGGGCAAACCGTCCGAAAAAAACCCTGGAAGGGGGGGCCTTACAGTCTTTTTGGGTTGCCCGAAAACCCCGGAAGGGGAGAGGTTTTCTCTAGTAAAACCTGTCTAAAGCCAACACTGGGGGGAAAAAAAGGTACAGGTAGTGAACGGTGGAATCTTTGGGTAAATAACATGGGGGTAGTAACAGTAATATAATTCTAATAGGAGTCGCTATGGGCCCCCAAATAAACGAAATAGAAGAATGCCCTCAGGAAAATAGGAAATCTTCAGAATAGGTTGTTTCTGGGCGATTTTAAATCCCCAGAATAAACTGGGAATCTAAAACCCTTATTTTGTCATAACAAAGAAATTCCTTTCCCAAAGGTGCAGGAAAACCGACAGGGAAAAGGGCCCTTCAACTTAATATTGCTAAAGACCTGACAGAGTAAAAAAGGTTTTCAGGTTGAGGGCCCTAGGGAATAGTGATCAAAATAATAAATTTCCATGTACCTTAATAGAGCTTTTTGTCATGAACCCCACAAAAACACTGGGGAAGGGCTAATTTTACCCGCTTAGAGAGGCAAAAAAAAAAAAAAAAAAAAAAACTGTATGACGGGGACAGTGTTTAAAAAAAAAGAACAAAAATAAAGGGGAGTCTTTAAAAACTTTTTAGGCGCCCACGTGAGGGGTTACATCCACATGGAAAAAAAATAATTAAAAAAAGGAAAAAACCCAATGGGGGGGGGGGACAAGGAATAAATTTATTGCGGCGAATACGCCCCTGTTAATACTGTCAATGGGGCCGGGACGCGGGAGTACCACCCGTTTTTTGTTCCCCATAGGAACCATCAGGCTCAGCTTTCTTTCTATATGCTCTGGAAAGATAAAAGCTGATTGGTTGCTATGGGCAGCAAAGACGGTCTTACTGGTTTTCATACATAAGGCCCAATTTTGACTGCAGTTTCACGTGTACAATGTACATCTTACTCGCACTCCAGGCTCTGTTCACAAGGTATAAAGGTTGGGGGGAGTGAAGTAACCTTTTTTTAATTGTTTTATGCACGTTTTCTTTAAATTTGAAATTAACTTTTGGGCTTATTTTTTTAAAATTTTCACGTACAAGGGGGATTCATTGTAATTAGCAGCTTTTTTACACCTATAATGGTCTTGACTCCTTTTTTTTTTTGTGTAAAATGGTGAACAGTGTCAAAAAACCGCATTTTGTGCCCATGTTGCTAGGGTATGTTCACACGGGGTTTTTCGTCGTGTTCATACGCTTTTTGAGCTGCGGTTTGGATCCTCTGTCGTCCCAAAAGGGGGCCCCAAAAAGCAGCTAACTAAAAGGTGGTTTTTCATTGCTTTTAATATGAACACGATCGGCGTTCACACATGTTGCGATGCTGACTCACTTGTCTTTAGATACGTCTTTTGGGCTTTCAATGAATTGAATTCAATTCTTGGTCCGAAAAAAGCAGTAGGAGCCCTTTTAAAAAAACTATAGGTGCAATTTCTGCATCCAACACGCACCTGTGTGTTTGGGTACGTGTTGGATCTGTTTTAGATCCGATTGCTGCAGCGCTTTTGGATCCAAAATCGGATCCAAAAACGCTGTGTAAACATACCCTTATTTCCATTATAGTAAATTGGAACTTAATTTTTTTGGCCGTGGAATTGCGAATAAAACTTGAATTTTGCACTTCAAAAAGCCTAAAGGCCACATGTATGAAAACTGTCAAAGTGCTCGTTCCCACGGCTGATTTGGGCACGGATTTCAGCCGTATTGCGCGCCGTATTTGCGCTGCAGTACGGCTGAAATCCGTTCCAGTGATTACGGTAATGCACAGTTCTCATAGAGAACTATGGATACTGTCTCCTCTCCCCGCTCGGCGAATATGCCGAGCAGGGAGAAAGTGACATGTCGATTATTTACGGCGTGTACGCACAGTGAATAACGAATGTCTATAGGGCCGGCGAGCTGCCGGCCCCGCCCCGCCCCCCTGCACGGCAGCTGGCGTAATTGCGGGGCGAAATCCGTCCCGCAATTACGCCGGCAATAAGCCGTGTGAACTGGGCCTAAGTCTAAAACTCACTTTGTTGCCCATAGCAACCAATTAGAGCACCCCTTTCATTTCATATAAGGCTTTGGAAAAATGAAAGGGGTTCTCTGATTGGTTGCTGTGGTTGCTATTTAAGGCCATATTTATGAAAACTCACTTTGTTGCCCATAGCAACCAATCAGAGCGCCCCTTTCATTTTTACAGAGCACTATATGAAAAAATAGGGGCACTCTTATTTGTTGCTATGGGCAAAAAAGTGAGCTTGAGACTTGGACAGTGCTCATACATGTGGCCCTTAGCCTCCATCAGTGTCTCCTCTCCGTTTCTGCCCATCATTGTGACCAAAAGATGCAGCGATATGGACGTCATTAGCTCCTTCAGGCTGTGTTCACATGATGATTTCTGACATGTAGTTTCATGTGTAAAATGCACATCTTCGGCGTGCTTTAGGCTATGTTCACACTGCATAATATTTTGAAGTAAAATAAGAGACTGAAGAGACATTTTTTATGAACTTTTTTCATGTGATGTGTCTTTGGCAATGATATGGTTAATTTTTCAAGGGAAATGATTTTTTTCACGCTTTTTTTCGTTTTTGGGGGTCTTTTTTTTTGCTGTTTTTTCTCATCTTTTTTCAGTACAGGGAGCTTTATTGTACTTGATGTGTGTGTTGGCGAATTTATGTTGAGGTCACGTTCACACATTTTTGTGATTATATGTCAAAATCCACACAAAAAATGTGACATTGAGGTGCCTCTGACTTAAATTGGAATAAGCGTGCACCTTGTGCTATGTAATGCGGTACAGAAAAACATGGGAGTGCATCACCATTATTAGCGTGTAAAAGTTTCCAGTCAAATAAGCACTTAGGGTATGTTCACACGGCACTTTTTAGATGCGTGTTTGGATTGTGTTCGGACCCAACAGACCAGACAGCATCTAACAAGGCATGTGATTTACTTGCTTTAAAATGTGAAACACGCATCAGCGTTCAGACGATACGTGTTTTACATGCTTCTTTGTGATCCGTTCAATTCTTGATCCGTTTCACGCAGCAGACACCCTATATAGAAGAACTATGGGGTGCGTTTCTGCTGCAGCAAAAACACATCCAAACACGCACCACACTTTGGGTCCCTGTTGGATATGTTTTACGCAGCACTTTTGAATATGTTTTTCGGATCGAAAACGTATCTAAAAATGCCTTGCAAGCATACCCTTAGGGGAACATGTATGAAAATGTTAGGTTTCCAAATAGAATTTGAAACCTCTGAGTGAACAGAAGACGATGCGAAATAGAGGCGAAAAAAAGTGACATTTAGGCCCTGTTCACACGGTTAAAAAGGGCGTATTTCAGTCTGTAATTACGCGCCGGATGCGCAATTAATGGGAAAACTCCTCATTAGGAATCCCCAGTTTCATAGGAACCATGGTTTAGTTTCCCCCTGCTGGCAAAACCCCCCAGGGGGGGTAAGTGACATGTCATTTTTACGGGGTATTGCACCGCTGGTAATGCAATCTATGGCCGGGGAGGTGCCGGCCCCGTCCCTCACCCGCTCCGGCCACACGGGGTAATTTCAATGATGAAAATGTCTAGGTCAAAACCATTTGTTTTCCCCCAGTAACCAGAGTTCCCCTCTATTCATATAGTGCTCTGAAAAAAAAGAGAGGGGGGCCCGATTGGTTGTAGACAACAAAGGGGTTTTTAACCTAGACGTTTTTTATACATGTGGCCCCAAGGGCATTTTCACCGGCGTTTTTTTACAGGTTTTTCGGAGCATTTCCTCGCCCAAAAACTCATCCAAACCACATCAAAACTCGCCTGAAACACGCTCCCCTTTAACGAGGTTTTTTACGAGGGTTTTTATCAGTTTTTGGGTCAGGTTTTCGGAGGTTTTCCCCC